>LD349233.1:420426-438346 GCA_001465055.1 Ptychodera flava | reverse complement strand
TTTGTGTGTGTGTGAACGTATTTCTCTATACATACATACATACATACATACATACATACATACATACATACATACATACATCTGTCGTTCGTAATACATACATACATACCCATGCAAACACACACGTAAGCACGCCTGCACACATAGGTATGGTTAATGTAACTAGGGCAAGGATGACTTCAGCAGTTAGAGAGAGGGGAAGAGATGTGAACTTTCCGGGCCAAGCACTGACACAGGAAGGGTTAGGGTTTGAGAGGGTGATTTGATCAAGGCTGTATGCTGATATTAGATGTGCTAGACGTGTTTTTCTTTCAGTGGGATCATGTTCCAAGGGACTTTCCCACTTTTCCCAACCATTCCATGACCCTTCCACTACGCACTCTTATTCCAGGATTTTGGTGCGGCTCCAGGTCTTCCAAGAACGCAAATTATTCCCGATTCCTGAAAAACAAGTGCAACGAGTTCATGATGAACTCTAATAACCAATGTGCTTCGAATTAAGTTAGTGTAAGCCTACTTCTTTTCTTTCGCATAATGTTTGACGTTGTTTGACTCAATTTCTGTAATTTTTCCAAACCACAATTTCAGTGCAATATTTTACCAAATTCTCTGATTTTTTCTGTAATTATTTTTTGTACTTTTGGACAAAATGGACAAATCTTCTCAATGGCTACAGTTTTTGTACCAGTGATGTGAAGTTAACAACAGGGATAACGCTTGACAAGGGGAGGCGTTCTCTACATTCATAGAGTTATACCCATCGGATTGTTCTGCTGTACACGAATGGACACCGCAAAAGCAGATACTTATATTACTCCCCAACCCTGCATCCATATTTTAATGATCTAAGGACCTGGACAGAATTAACAGGGAGGGAGGGCCTGGTGTTTTCAAAAATAAATCCATGCATGAAAACACCGACCCTCACTAGATTCCTTGCATAAAAAATGTTAACCCCTCCGCTTCTCCTTGGTTAAAGGTCAGTTACCCTCCCTCCCCCATGCCAAATAATTTGATTTGCCCTGGGAACTAAAGATGTGATCAGTGTAGTATGAGGTACAGATTTGATTTCATCGGTATGAAATGAAACATGGTTTTCTCTTGAGTTAGTTTTGATGATTAATATGTTTGAGAATTGATTTTATGACAAATGTTAGTCATGCAAATGTTGCATGCATGTCTCTAACTGTTGTACCAAGGATGTGCGTTGACTTTTCAAGTATAGTTTAAACTACAGTGTCATTTTTATGCATTCTTGTGGATAATTCATTATTTCCCGCTCACTTAAATGTCCTTTCAATTATTGCATTCAAATTTCAGTGTGGCACTTCAAAGTATTAGTCGCTGATACTTTCCGCATCCCTGCACAAAAAATGAACTATGGCCAGTAGTTGCTGAAAATCCATGATTCACATTAAAAATTGGTGATCCTGCCCAATCTGATTTATGCACGAAATGAAATGGCGCTTCCCAAAAAAACCGTTAGATGGACCTCTCCAATCCAACCAACCCTGCACCCTATCTATTAATTCTATCCAGGTCCTATTAATTGACGGCTTCATTTTAACTTGCTTCTCATGTCATGGTAGAGACTTTACAGTGCAGTCATTTCATTAATACATATGACAGATAGACATACACATAAAATAAATACATTTGTTAGCGAGTTTATGTGTCTCTTTGCAGACCCCTATGTGTTATACATGATTGATTGTATGGATACTTGTCGACATATGTCATACAGACACATACATACTTATACATACATACTTATACATACATACATACATACATACATACATACATACATACATACATACATACATACATACATACATACATACATACATACGAACACATCAAGAAACGCTACGATGAAAGTGAAACTGTTGACGACATTGTAACCCAATGATTGCATTGAATGACGTAGAACTGTGGCATATACTTCATTATCAGAAATTAAGATGAACACAGGGTCTTAGTTTATATCTATCCCGAGGATATCTATATGGCCTAGACGTTCACTTTATATATTGCATTTAAATGGACTCACCAAACTTCGCATTAGCAATCATGATCTAGCAATTGAAAAAGGGAGACACACTGTTCCAAAAACCCCAATTACTGAAAGATACTGCAATCAGTGTAACACCAACAGTATTGAAGATGAAACACACTTTTTATTAGTCTGTCAGCAATACAAAGTCCAAAGAAAGAACTTTTTCAGCAAAATCAATTTCCCAAACGACAATACTGAAAATCAGGTTATTTCTCTACTAACAAAACAAGAGTTATCTTTTAATGAACAACTTGCAGACTATATTTTTACTTTATATAAACAAAGAAATACCTAGTTATATTTATTATTAGCTACTATTATTATACTGTAATACTTTTATTTATTGAAGAAAATTTGAACTTATTTTTGTATCACACTTTTATTGCCACAAATGTGATGTAAATCCTATATTTACAAGCAAGCAATAAAATATTATTATTATTATTATTATTATTATTATTCTTAGTTCTTCCATGACAGGAAAATGAAGAAAAGGCTTTCTTTAAGACAAAGATCATTAATTTTCGAGGTGTGACCAAACGTTTTGGTTTTTCCGAGGATTGCCAATATATTACACCATTATCACGATCGCTTCTTTGTTCGCCGGTATCCAGAAAACAAATCTTAAAATTTATTTTAAGATTTGCGAACTCTCGAAAGCCAAAAGAAGCCGGCTTTTCAGTAGATATTTGCAGAGATTTCCTTGCAAATCTGTCTACCTCTGATAACAAAATACTATGGCATGAACACTGTCCTTTATGGTTGCCATTGTGAATCAGCTGTAAAGGTTAAAGCTAGTTTTCCGTCCTACTTGAAGCGTGACGATTTGATTGTAACTGGGTCACGATTTTTGAACGGTCGGTACGGGTGGCTATGAGTACATTTGTACCGTGCGTTGTAATTTTAGTGAGTTGTCTTCCGCAAAATGTTAATCACGTACATACAAGCCTGGCACGCTCAATGAAGTCACATTATTGAACTTTTCCGGTTCGCCTCTCTCAGCGTTTGCTAACGGGTATCGATTGAAAATTTCGTGAGAATAGTTCCTCGTTGCTAGTATGCTAACAAAGATAAGGAGCCAGTCTCGTCACGAGTTATGTCATACAGCGAGTCGTCGTGACCATCGTCATCTTGACATCGGAAGCAGCTTATTCTCGTTGGCGATGTCATTCCGAAATGTTTAATAGGACTGCGGGCTGATCGTCAAAAAAGTGGCAAAATATCGACTGTCTCGGGTTGACTACCAGCATCGTACAATTTCAGGGACCGGATCTTTCACGTTATCTCATAATACACACACAGATACGACAACAAAGCCAGACACGGATATCAGACAAACATTTGTTAAAAGTAAATAAAGAAATTAAAAAGCGCAGGATACAGTACTTTTGATTTTCGAAGAACAAACATAAAAGGTCAATTCGGCGAAATAACGCCGTGAGCAATGGGCAATCCCTGAGCTGTAGATAGTGGCACTAGACTAGGACACTTTCACTTCTACCGGACGTTCCTGGTTCAACGTGCCGGCCGTTTACCTGTGTCAAGTCTTCATGAGTTTCTCTATCGAAATGAGTGAACAGTTTTGGTTAAGACAACGCATTTAGAAGTAATTCAAACACCTGTAATCAAACTTACAAAACTGTCACCAGCCACGCCTTCAACTGGAATGTGTGACTTGTTTTGTAGCAGTAATTTGATCATCGTCAAATCTTTTGTATCCTTGTGTGTATGTGTGAGTGTGTTTCTGTCTGTCTACGTACTCGTGTGTTTAGATAGATAGACAGACAGATAGATAGATAGATAGGTAGATAGATAGACAGATAGATAGGTAGACAGACAGACAGACAGACAGACAGATAGATAGATAGATAGATAGATAGATAGATAGATAGATAGATAGATAGATAGATAGATAGATAGGTAGGTAGGTAGGTAGACAGACAGACAGACAGACAGACAGATAGATAGATAGATAGATAGATAGGTAGATAGATATATAGATAGATTGATAGATAGATAGATAGATAGATAGATAGATAGATAGATAGATAGATAGATAGATAGATAGATAGGTAGATAGGTAGATAGATATTATACTGGACACATTCTCAGGAACCTGCTTCTAAAGCTGCATATCCATCATTGATGGTCGGTGGATGCTTAGAAAATTGATCCGGTCGAATGACGATATTTCGTTTTGACGACACGTCTCTCTACAAATAACTGAAGCTAAATTGCTCAATGTCGTCATCTTGAATTCAGAATAAAACTCTTGCCAAAATGTAAGAATATTTCCAAGTTTGTAATGAAGGAACGGTTGCATGAAGAAGCATCGCGAAGTGTACCCACAGCCGAGTTGTGTAGGTAACCATGCTTATTTCCTGTTTTTCGCGAAATAGTACCTTACAAAATCAAACAAACGATTTTTTCACCATGTTCTCAAAGCCATCTTCCAGTTTTATCGACATTAGGAAGAGAGCACACGAATGTGTCCAATATTTCAAGTTGTCGAGAAAACAATCGAAGGATACAATCAAAGAAAATAAAACCATTCTCAGATTATTTACATGCTCGGATGACGTTAATTTAGCGATTTTACGTCGAATTTAACGTGTATGCAAGTAATTTTATAACTAAATGTCTTGTCTAACCACTTCACATAGCTTATCTGCAGTTTCCGGAAGTTCGTTTCCATTTGTACGTTTGTCAATCATTTTTATTTATTTTTTTTATATTCAAATTTTATTTATTCTGTGTTTCTGTGGATACATTGAGTCATAAGAAATTCCACCGTTACCTTGGTAACACTGTTATTCGCGGAGTAAAGGCAAGCAAACCTTTTAAAACAGAAACAAAAGAAGTAAAACTCTACACTCTTTTTCGATATTCGATATTATCGTCCTGGTCTGATGTTTGTCCAGCCGGAAGTATGTGAAGCTGATGGTGTTTTGACCCGATCATGTTACGTAAACACTGTTTCCATGACAACATAAATTGTATCTCTTATTTATTACAAACAAACACCGAAATGTCTTGTACAGGCGCTCAAACCAACATTTTGCGTTTGTCTCGCCATGTCACTGGGATTCGCCATAGCTTGTATTAATTAAGTAATACTTGTACATACACTTTGAAGATCAGCTATTGGGTCAAATTCTTTGTAGTCCCGGTCGAATTTCGCATTTTATCTGTCGTCCTTGTGAGCAGAACAGACTTTCGTTTCCGCTAAAACGTCGAACTAAACTTAAAAATACATATTTCCAAAAGGTAAGTAAAGTGACTGCAAATGCAAATGATGGGAATATTTCCTCAGAATGAAAACACGTTCTTGTGATTTCGTCTTCACAAAAAGAGAATTTTGCTGAAAACATATCGATGGGTCGCTGTGACTTGGCAAAGTCATGGAGGATCCCAAGTAATGCCAGCATGACAGATAACATTGCTGGAAACATTCCCAGCTTTACTCATCGTGACTAAAATATTTTGTAAAAGTTTATTCAGTTGCTAGACATGTCCAATCTGGAGACAAAATAAACTGCCTATTTGGGGATCACTTGACGACTGCTCATAGGCGGGATTTCTCTTGGAGAAAAGTCATCGCGGGGGGTTGGGGTCGGTTTGAGAAGCGTAGTGTTATCGCTCTTATCTGACATGCTCAGATGTTTTTAAGTCGATCTATGAAAACTTGTTCTTCAGAGAGCATAGTGACATGTAGGGAATAGAGGAATATCATCGCTTTGTCGCCTACGATAGATAAATTCGATTCGCTGAAATCTATATCGTGGACGAAAAACACAGTTTTTGGCTAAATTTAACAGTCGTGACGCAATACCATGTTTTTATCCCTATTTCTAGTTGTTTGTCACGGGTTTCATCGATGACTGCTAACACAACTTGCGGTTTGTCAAATCGACAAAATTTTTTATTTTCTTCTTGCTGGGATCGGTCAACCGTGACGTAGGCCCGCTTTGTGGAACTATAACAAGTCTTTCACCGCAAATCAATATGGCGGATTGATGTACGTGCATCTGCAGGGAGAAATCGTTCGCATGATGACGTAGACACCTTGAAAATGGCGTGTTTGTCTCCGCCTGTCTTTTCTGTCAAAACATTTGCGTAAAGAAAGTGCTTTTCTTGTGTTAGGGTCGCGAGGTCTCGTGTTCTGATCGAATCTAACGCGTACTCAACGTTGTTTTAAAAGGGTCTGGATTTCGGTTTCGAGCTATCGGACACCGCTCATCTCTCGATGCATCCAATGGAGTCGTTGATGAATCAAACTTTATGAGGTACAGGAGGCGAAGAAATGTATTTTACGAGACAAAAAAATGACAACAATAAAAATACAAGGAGGAGTGAACTTATCGAAGTCGTGTAAATTACAAAGGGTCTATTTTGCAGATTAGATCGAAGACGAGGCTGGAGTTGGCTTCGTCGTATCACACTTTTAACATTGTATTAAGCGACACAGCTGTTCCGAGTCACACTTAAAATGTGGATGATGAAAAAAGAAAAATAGGCTGCTCTGTTTTTGTCGTACACACTATATCTATGATGGAATGAATTTATAACTGGTCTCTAACAATTATAGCTGTTCAACGGCGAACAAGTTTCAACTTCTTCTTATTTTGATGAATATCTTGTGAAATTTTGGTCTTCTTCTTTTTGTGCGTACGGGTATCTCAGGATAGAAACTTATCTATGATGGGGCAGTCGTCATATTTTTATTGTTTACTGAAACAAAATAAAAAATAAAATGACGAATGTTTCGGACAAGAAAACTTGCTCATCGTCACGGAGTTCAAGTTTGATCACTCAATCTCAGGTGAAAGGTAAATTTGAAAAAAAAAGGAATTTAAAGACAGCACAACGACCAACAAGTTCAGCCGTTTAAAGTATAAACACATTTGTGGCAACTTTATTATTTTATCTTCTATCAGTTGTGTCTGATAACTCTCTGTGCCTCTGAACGGAGCAGACACTAAGTCTGGTAACTCTCGGCCAGACACAGAGAACAACAGATACATTCCGAACATTTGCAAAACATGTGTTATTTACCAAAACTCTGTTATCTAAACTGCCCACAGTTAGAACGTATCAGAAGTCGCTGCGATTAAATTTGACCCCAAACAGTTCGTCACGATTGGGACAATGACGTCAGTGTCGTAAATCTCCGATAAGCGCGATAAACCAATATTTGCCTAGCGCCGCCTAGAGGCCGTAACCTGGCTGTTGAGACTACGGAGCTTCCCAATGACATCGCACGACGACTGCAAACATGTTAATTTAAAATGTGAATATTAATATAGTGATACAAAAATATTCAAAATTGTCCCTTTATCAGATTTCGAAAACTCCGTACTCATGTTCAAACATTCTTTCATCTCGGCAGGGCGATTTTGTTCAAGTGCGACTTTTCTCTTGAAAACCACGCTTTCTTTTGATTATGAGTGGGCGTTATTCCACGATGATTCAAAGCAACATTTTGCAAGGCCAAGTTCAAAACCACCTTTCATTTTCATGCTTGTGGCTTGAATCAGAAAAAAAATATGTAGGCAGGGAATGACTTACATTCCTGAAACACATGGATGGCCCTGAGACTCTATATCTCGTTTTCGTCAATGGTTTTAACACACAGTAGGCGTGTGTGCCCTAATTGACATTTTACCTGTCTGTTCGTAACAGATAAAAAACAAATTCCTTTGCGATAAGATAGAGATATCGCCTGCGTCCAACAATCGTTACAAAATCATCTACACACTGGCACACACGGACTACTACAACAGAATAGTATCATCTTTTCCAGCATTTTCTGGAAGAACGGACATCAGACAATCCGTGAGGCGCAAAACCAATCTGCTATGTGAAGCAAAATGTGAAAAAATTGATATCTTTCAGTGTATGATTTGGCGCGAAAACAGAGTGCAATTGTCACTGGGTCGACGTATCATGGCATGCCGCGCTACCAATCGAGCACTCATTGACGAATTATAAGCGCGAGAATTTTCTGAAGATCATTGCTTTCTTCATTTCATGATAAATTCCAGTACAGTCACATCAACATCACATCTACGCCTGTTTACGCAATATTTACTAAAGTATTTAAACTAGAACTACTAAACCAATTTAATTTATACCCCTTCGTGCGTAAACGATTGCGTCAATTGCAATGTGCTAACTCTCAGACTCGTGGCAACTCTGGGCTTCCCATGGATGTGTGTACCCACAGTGCACCCTCCTAGCTACACCAGTTCGCGTCTGAGCCCTCCGTCAAATGTCAAGCACATTGGTAGAATTTAGCAAGTCACTATGAAATACTGATCGCATTGAAAAGTGTATGTCTCCTGCAATGAATGTGAAGGTCAGAAACCGGAAGACTTTAGGAAAGACGTAGATTCTGTAATGCCGGCATCAGTGAACGTTTTGGATACTTTTTTGTGACATTCAACAGACATACTTTTATTCTGTTCTCGACGCATGCGCGGACTGCACTGTCACCATCGTTTGACAGGTAACGCACAATTAGTGAACATGCACTTTCATATTTTCCGGTGCGATTTATTTCTCAATCCGGACCGTACTTCAAAACGTCACCAATAGTGCACACCATATTCACACACCAGGTAAAGAACATACTGACTATAGCTGAGTGCTAGCAACGTCAAAACACAGGAACAACTCGGTCATTAAAGAATTTCCAGAAAAAATCCCAAAAGCTTACAGCTTCCTTTGATGAACCTTACAGATATTGTGAATAAGTGGCAATCAAATTGAATGACCAGAAAAACTTCGGTGTACCATAATAATCGCGATGAGTCACGTGACAATCTACTCATAAACACTATGTATTCTGTGGTTTATGAAATCTCGTACACTTATCTTATCACATGTTTTGTACGCAGTTAATGTTTCGAATTACGTCTTTCGCACAGAATGTAAATATTTGATTTTAATAATGCATGTACTTGAGGTCATTCCCCGAGGTCAATGACTTTGACCATATGCATAATGATAAATTTGATGAGATATTGACAATAGGCGTGAACACGAGGGAAGAAAAGATAAACACACGACTCCTGCACGTTGCTAAGAATATTACCGTGGCTAGTTAATTTCATTGACTTCTTCTGATTTTCGTTCATATTCGCATGCGCAGTTACAATGAACTGCAGGTAAAAAGTTTGTGAGATGAGTATGTCATGAGTATGTTATGAGTATGTTATGGGTATGTAATGAGTATGTTATGAGGCTTTGTAAGGTGAACTGCTTGAATTTAGAGAGTGGGAGATGAACTAAGTTCGTAAAGTGCGTGGATGAATGAATTTTGAAACACGAATTATCCTTTTAACTTGATAGGAACGGAACGATCTCCTCAGGTAGGACTCACAGCAAATGAAAGTAGATATTGACGGTGTGTGTGCGCGTGCACACAAAGAGACACAAACCAATCAGCAAAAACATAAACATATATACACAATCATGAGGCGTGCTGCTAGCTGCATTCATACACAAACCAGTGACAAAAGATATTGAACCTGGATTAATGAACGAAGGAAATCGGCTTGAAAGCCGAGATAAGCAGTGTATTCAGGACGCTGATTACGTCATTCAAAAATCTGGGGAATACCGTTCCGTCATAGAAATGCAGGTCAGTGCACTTCGGTCACTAGTGGTTGCTAGGGCAACAACGCCATGTCTGTTGTCACTCATCTGCCAGTGATCGATGTTCAACCACCTGGTGGCTATCAGCTCATCAAGAACATAGTTTACCGCTGAGGTAATGTTTCTAGCTGATGGTGGCGATCTTTTCACAGTGTGCATACGGGCAACGCATGGCTTAACTGATCGATTGGATTATAGTGAGGTTGCTGACCGACAGGTCGATATCGAAGAGTTATTCGGAGAATTTGCAATATTTCTTTACACCATAAACCTACGGAGCTTGAGTCGTGTGAAATTTGGAACTGTGATTACAAGCATATGTGCCAAGGAAGCAGAAATAACAGTAGAAAATGTTGTATCTGTCTACAGTTTGTAGGTCAGGCAGCTCTTGACTTCAACGCCCCTTATTAAATGGAAGGTTTTTCAGTAACATTTGATGTTTTCCTCAAGTTAATTTTCACAAGAATGTAGCGATATTAAAATTCTTCTCTCTGAAGCGTGCATGATGAATTGCTTCTTGTATGAACGCGGCCTACTTCTCATTAAAAGTCAGCGTGGACAATATGAGTAAATACGCTGACAAAGTGAATTATTTAGGTGTGTAGATTTAGTATTCACATACCAAGAAAATACCTGAGATATAGTATTTCAATAGATCAGATAAGATGGTATTTCAGTTTGCATGGGGAAGCCTTATTACAACCAAGACTGGTTTGATCGATAATGTACAATCGTGGGAACAGTTAGAAAGTTGCAACTACTGACGCGTTTGTAGGACAACGTCCTTTACTGCAGATGGACGAACGTAGAGCGGCAAGCTACTTTGTGAAGCTCAATGGATCGGTTGGCAGACATTTCGACAGTCAAAGATAATTCTGGAAATAGTCTGAATTTAATAAATCGCACACTGCGTCTTCGTTCTCAAATGTAAAATGATGCAACCAGAAAGCTATTAATGATAAAAGGGGAATGTCAAATAACCGCTGTTATCCCTGTGATCTAGCAAACCATGTCTGCAAATATAGGACCACTATGGTCTCATTTTCACCCAGAAAGTTCACAAAAATCAGAAATTCTATCATCTATAAATGTTGATGTATTTTCTAGCACTTTTGCTCTCTTGGAAAAAATACAACTTCTTGTACTACTCCCAAAGTATTGTAGAACAGCCTAGTGTTCACCTCAACTAACACAGCAATCTTCAATTTCACCATTGAACCTGAATTTTAGTCTAGATTAGAATTCACCTGTTAACCAAAGTATTGCATATTGCAGACAGTGAGATCTGTAAGCTAGGTTAATGTACTTTAAGGAGAAGAAAAGGAAGACAATTTGCATGCTTTCGCTTGAAAGCGACAAGAAATTGTTGTGAAACTCCTGTCCCTTGAAACGAGGTTCTGTGATACAGAAGTGAGCGCTGTCACCGGTATAAGATTAAGAAAGCCTAATCGATGTATTAAATGGTAAGCCGACTTTGTGGCGAGCTTAAAACCACAAGATATAAGATTATCGTATTTAATAAGGAGCGTCAGATCTTCCGTTCGTAATTTTTTGAGCTAGACTCTCTTCTACGAATGGCAAAACCTATAGCTCTCATGAAAACACCGGTATAGAGCGGAAACATGGTGTATGGCATGCTGGACGACAGCTTCGTACATTCAAAATATGCTCATAAATTTTGCACGACGCATGTGGGGATTTGGAAAAGTGTCACGATTACTGCCTAGTTATTTGTGCTATGTCCGTTTCCGAGTCGTCTTGAAAACACAATTTCCCGCAAACAATCGACACTGTCACCTGATGTGAACGGACTTTCCAACAGGCGCAAAATATATCAATTTGCGGTAACCATATCAACACATCTCCGCCACAAAAATATCGGCGTCTGCCAAAATCGTCAGCCACTTGCACTGAAACCATAGACCACAACTTCCGCCGGTTTCTAATTGAATTAATCGGTTTACAAAAATGTGGAAAATGTGGTGGCGATACGGTGTATGTATTGCTTTCCAATCATCACGCGTCTTTGTTTGCACGGAGCAAAGGAACGGTGTGTTCCGGGCTTCAGAGACCCGTGTTCCCGCTCTCTGGAATGTCTCTATGTCAGCGGTATTTGTTGACAAATGAAATACATGAAAAATCTCCGTAATGGATAAGCTATACCGTATCCAATACGAAGCGTAATCTAAACAAACATGAGAAATGGTGGTTGTGAATACATGCAGTTCGGAGTACATGCTTCATATAGAATAACACTACGGCGTTTTCATTTGTTGTCAGCGGACACATTGCACTCTGCGAACTGGCAAATGTTTCGCCGTCGCTTTAACTGTGAAATGCTCCGTCAACTTCGATGTAGTTAGTCACGGACATCCAAGCTCTTTCTCCTTTGCGGTGGATAGGTCTCGTACTTTTAATTGATAAGTTTTTGTCGAAAATTAAAATCTATGGACCGATTTTCAGATGAGTAAGATACAAAGTAAACTTGGCAGAAGCTGAGATGTGATTTCTGTTAATGTCAAACAAACAGCTTCTAAAATAATTTTGTTTGTTGGTTTGTTTGTTTGTTTGTTGACGATGACCATAGCAACTTGTAAGATGATGTTGCTATTTTCACACCCGTACGTCATTCACGTTATCTTCCCATGAAAACTGAGTCTCACCACAACTACAGTGAGAGTGGCGCCACAATCACCACACTGACCAGACCAAAGGAAATACGGTTCCTCGACTAACTGACCGTAGCTGTGGGCCGTATTATTACGGCTTTTTCTGATATAGCGTCTCTGTAACTTTACTTCATTCATTTTCGTGTCACTATCTGTTCACTTGTTCTCTACAAAGTATCCTTTCTAATACGCTTTTCTCACATGTGTGGCCCGGCGCCACTGCACGTCTTTGTAAGTTTATGAACTCCAATAAAAAATATTCGTATAAAGTAATGGTTCTATTAATGTTTAAATATGCTAAAAAAACTATCTTTTAAGAATCCTAGGACCTCTTCATATTTCTCTCCTGCACAGGGATCCTTACACACACTTGTATTAAGTTGTGTTTCTGAGTCAAGTACACTTGACACTGAACCCAAAGATCCACTGTTATGGACACCTAGCGGCAAGGCCTCGGCCTACGCGTTTCATGGCCCCATTTTAAACTTAACGTTCATATCGAACTATCGCTCTGTCTCCCATTTGTAGATTATTTAACGAGATTTGTTGCAAAGTTCGACTCACAATTCCCTTGCTCGTGGTCAAACATTGAAATTGTAATTTTTATCCGATATCTGCTGTACTATATTAACTTTTATGGGTTTGTTTTCTCCCAGTAAGTTTCTCGTTACCGACCTGAAAACAACGGACCACTCTCTCATCTCAGCGGGCTGTGTTTCTGTTCCGCATTTTCAAAGTTGACCGACAGCATCAATATACTTTATGTACACAAGTAATTGATTGAGCGCGCCTTGCAGGATTATCTTGATTCAGAATTCGACAATTTCAGCACCGATTAAGACATTTTATTTCTTAACCGCATAAGCAATATCACAGAGGCATTTTTTCAAGCCCTGAAGGTTTTGCCCCGATTGTAACGTTTGCTCTCTTACTATCTTTTATCGTGGGGGAATTTTAATCCCGAGAAAATTTAGAACCATCCAAATTTAATCCAACAAACACGACTTCTGCAGATATAAGTTCTCTTTCAAAGTAACGCAGTGACGCAAAATTCTATGTAATTAGATTTGTTACTGTTTATAATTTGCCTGGAATCCAGTATTCAATACACTCGTTTACAGCAGTGGTCTGTTCACGGGGACAAGTCACGTGACTCCAAGCTAAACTGTTTAAAGGTGCTATACCTGTGTTTTCCAAATGGACATTATTACTCTTTGTGAATGAGCCGTTGGAACATAAACAACCCGGACTGCCGTCAGCCACGTTTTGTTGTTGTTAATTAAGCAGTCAACGCTAAAAGCTACAAAATGTCAACACTGTTTGCAAAGAATAGCAAATCTTTCAATTCCTACGAGAGTGATGGCCAGATGTGTGCCCCTCGTCCTACCCCGCTCACCCGAAGTCTGCGAAAAACACGTTTAAAAACTGCCACCGGCTTCATGGTACCAGTGGACGGCAATACGGACGACAAACGACCACATCCAAATGCAGGCTCACAAAATAAGTCCTTGACAACCATCGAAGCGGCAACGAAAAACAGATTATAAAATCATTTTACATAATTGTATCGTTATTAAGTGGTCGGTATACTATATAAAATTCTCAACTCTACTGTTCATTGACCGGCAGTGTCCTCACTGTGTCCAGTGTCATAACACCATAGTATTCCAGAAATATTTTTAAAAAACATTGGTATAGCTGTCTATTATGCCACGCCTGGTGGTTATAGACAATGAATAACGATGTGGCCATAGCGAGTATGTCTAAATATTGACACTAAGGTCGGGGGAAGAGAAGGTGTTCTCAAAATAACAATTCACTATACAGCCGCTGAAAGAGAATCCTGCTCAGGAATTTCTGTTTCTTTTGAATTATAAATTACCGGTGGCATACTCTGAAGTTTTTCGCTATTGTTTGTGTCCCTCCCAGCTCAAGTCTCTTTTGCCCGGCATATAAACAGTGTTGTGTTTGGCGGGGACCAAGCGGTTCTCAACGCTGTGGCTGTATGGGCATCGCTAATGTGTGCAAATCATAGCAGTCGAACAAAACGCTCCGGAACTCGGCTCGCATATTTGCGGTTTCGGCCAAGTGCTGTGGACACTGCCGTTAAAGCCAACGACCGCAGACAAAAAAATCCGCCCCTTCAAAATAACAAGAGGGGGCTATTGAAAAACAAGTACAAGACGTGGCTGTAGGAAAACACGGCTTTATTTTGTTTGGAAAATGCGCTGATCTTTCCTGCTGAATAGTGGCCGAGTGTCTTGACAGCTACCATCATCTAGCAGGATAGTGAGCACGTGGCAAAAAGTAGGTTGTTTTCGACTGCTTCGGCTGAAAAACACATGCCTCGGGAAGATTAGCTTTTTCACAATGCCACAAATACCGCACGTGGGGGTAACCATTGATAATTCCAAACACGAGTAAAACACACCTGGTTTGTTTTTGAAGATGAAAACATCTATTTTCGGAGCGAAAACTTAGAACACGGAGAAAATAGATTTGTCGCATCGCTGGTATTCAGGGCTTGGTACTTGCAATCATTCCCATCGAGCTCTTGATGACATGTTTTGTTTTGGTTGGAACTGATAAAAATATATCTTTAATAAGCTAACAAATTTGCTTTCATTTGACATTTTCCTAAGATTATATGAGCGGAAAATATAACACGCACAGCATTTTTGGAGAGAGTGTGTATTGTTCTGTGTACGTATATACATGGTGGACTACCATGTTTTTTTACATTGAGGTAGTTATCGCTGTGATGAACGAAAAACCGTGTACACAGCTCGTTTTAAAGTTGAGGTTTCCTAAATTACCTCTGGGAGATTACTGAAAGCGATATTATCCGGCATTGATGGGGTCAATTGCATTCATCCGCTATGACAGCTCGTGGACAGGAAAACCACAGGGACAGATCTGAAAGAGTTGGCGACACCATCAATGATCTGTGCTCAAGTTTCTTCACTGAACACGCCTTCATCGCTCGGTTTCGCTTCATCAGCGCTTTAGGAAGTGTACGCCCGTTCCCGGAGGCATGTCTTTCGACAATGTCACCCTTCAATTCAATAAACACGGTCAGCTTATTTTCACGTTTCTCTGGTCCTATTCAGACAGTTTTTTCATAACCAGGGAATTCTCATTGAAAACATGCACAGCATGCAGATACAAGCGATTTTTTTTCAGAACAGCGCCACCAACGTCTGCGAATCGCTTGCTGGCTGAGGGCGCTGTTGCTTTCCACCCACAGACACCGTTCGTGAATCACAAATTCGTTTGTAACTGGTATGATTCATTCCATAAAATCAAGAATTGTTGTGTAGTAAATACTTCCGCCACATATCAATGATATTCAAACGTAAGCAGTCAAAATCTTGAAAAATTAAAGTGTGACCTGTCACACGCAAGTCACAAAGCCTTCGTTTTACTTCACACTCGCTTCATCGAACAGGATCGTTAGCAACACTTATGGAATGCGAGAAGGGGAGCATATTTGCACCCATCATTTGGTTTGTTGTCACAAAATAATCACCAAACAACACATTAAGGTCAATGACCGGTAAGGCACTGACCCAAAGAATTAGCTGACCAGCGTATTTCCCGTTGAGGTAGCCATGTGATGAATTTGGGTGACCGCAATCTGGGGTTACTGTGTGAAAATCAGGCAGGGTCGAAACACACTGGGAAATGTCTCTATTATCCTGGACAAAATAGATGATGAATCGGTGTGCCACCCATGTCGTGTTTAAATCAACGAATCGTCAGGTATTTTGTGTCTGGAAGGATGGGAGGGGAGGGGGTAGCGCCTCGTCAATAAAACGGGGGGAATGACCCAAAGCCAAGCCTTGGATGCATAGAATCTAATGATTCGTAGAGAGGAAGGTCAACTGTTGTAAACTGGGAATTTCTAGTGTACTTGTTCACGCGCTGTAACTGCAATGTAACTTAAGATGGCTGTCGTATTTATCACTCCTCAATCCTTGCAATCTTTGACAAGGAATGTCAATTGAATAATTTCAAACCCAATGTTTGCTTTTAGTTACTCTATGGCATTCTCTAAATTCCCATTACTTGTCAATGTATAATTGACCTTGACTTCTCAACGGTGCTATGGCGACTGCATTGAGTAACAACGCACTCGGCAACCTAAGAAAATCAGCGATCACTTTCTTACTGTAACATCATGACGTAGATGAAATTGTAAAAAAAATCCGACTTTGGCATCTTGCCCTGCATTGTGAAACGCTGTCTCCATGACTTTTGCATCGAAATTCACTGAGAATACGTAAACAGCCGATCGAAGAAAACAACAATTGTTGAAGTAGCTGACAAAGATTTTGAAAGAGATAGAGTGCGGGATCGGTCGTTTGTGAAGGTCTTAAAATTGATGGCATACAGGTATACGCAATGCACAGGCTACTATTTTTCAACCGTTTTGGGAAAAATGAAAAAGTTCTACTTGTAAAAATTTCCGACACGCTTTTCACAGTGTACATTTATGTAATTGGGGAGAAATATCAGAAAAAACTGACACATTGAACTTGTAAAGTATACCTTCCATCAGACTGATGGTATAACGACTATCTGTATGCAAACTACGGTTAGCATTGAGATAATGACCACAGATATGTTTGTACTGTTACGACAGTAAAACATGTTTCAGAAAGTCTTTCTCTCTCTCTGCTAAAAGTGTCGCCAAAAAACCTAAAAGTTTTCGAAACGATCACTTGATATCGTTTATTTTTTCTGTTTGCTACATACAAGCAGTCTACAAGTTCCGTGGCAAACATAATCGATGGTTGCTTACTTGGCGGTGAATGCCCTAGCGGTCATCGACCCTAGCGGTAAACACGACATATTTCTTCTTTATTTTAAGTTACAAAGAGTCCCACGTGTTTGCCTTGTCTACAATAATAGTAAGTTCATCTCTATGGTAACCGGATGTGGGTTTCATTATACGCGACCCAAAATGTCCATTTCATTGAGCCGTGGGCCCTTTTCGTCCTTGGTGTTAGTTTACAGCGGCTGAGTCAGCCAAGTTGACCTGACCCCGGTGCCAACAATTGCAACACTCCCTGCCCAGAGATCAAGTCTTCGACAGGTCGCACAGCCTGTGACGTCATCAATATAGGAGGCAATAAACTTTACGTTTAATAAACAACGGCTACGCTCACTTTATTTGGCGCCGATGTTGAGACACAGGCCGTGCACTGAATGGGCTATTGAGAAAATACACTCGGTTTATTTGAGGCCACGGTTCATTCGATGAGCGGTACTGTATGTGTACATCTGGGTCAACAACCGAACAATTTAAATAAAGAAACGTCTATTTCTTGTCAATGGCTTACATTAAAAGTAACACTGTGTGGTTATTATAGTCTCAGGCTAGGCGTACAGGGCACGTACAGAACAACTCGATGTCCACTGAGATTTGTTAGCCTGCCTTCCGATGACAGATCTAGTTTGTGGTTCATACAGATGCCTCCACATGTTCAGTCAACGATTTTCATGTTGCTTCTCGCAAATTATATATATA
>LD349233.1:386585-415778 GCA_001465055.1 Ptychodera flava | reverse complement strand
AAGTGATAAATTGTTTAAAAAGTTCACATTGTACCCACTGACTAACGTTTTCAAGACGAACCCATTACTTCTCATCATCTAATTTATTGGAGTTAACAATTAAGCTAGATCTGTGTTGATTTGCAACAATTTGCAAATTCATGACACTGTGACCGTAGTATGCAAACGAACGAACACGGCCAACCATATCATTATCCGCCTACCATGTACCAATATACTCTACTGTCTTAGAGTTAAGCTTGTATACTTCTTAACTTTTGTTTCGTTTTCACACATTCTGTCTGGCATATCTTCACATGACTATTCTTGGTTTTTTTCTGATTTCTTTTTCATTCCACCTGTTGTCCTCAAAAGCTCATGCTAAATCCAACTATAGTTGATCTCAGTGTGCTATCTAAAGCCCAGTGACTATCTACTTAGATCAACACGTCTTCCTGTCACTTAAACCTTAAAGGTAATGGGACAGAGACATTACATGTAACTCTTTAGGATTTTTAATGATTTTTGTAGCAGAATACAACCAAAGTGTTAGCCACGAATGGGTTTTATTAATATGCGGTTCAAAGTTGACGTGGGGATTTGTGTCTGGACCAAATTTCACTGAAATGTAGAACACTCCTCGGGGATAGATGTTCGGACTCTCAAATTTCTACAATTCTTTTCTGATCTACCACTTGTGGCACTTTAAAGGTCTTGGAGAAAGAAAAACTTTCACCGTCTCAGTTTTTCGAAAATCTAAAATTTAATTTTCCCCATAGAGTTAACACAAGGATGGCGGCCATTTTGAATTTCAAATATCGCAAAATATTGGGTAATTTGTTCCGCCAGGTCCAAACTTCACAGGGTGACCCCCGATTTATATTGTTGATTTGGTAAGAGAATGGTTGAAAGTTTCATTCAGGAAAGTTTGAGCAAGGGTTTAAGTCTTTCACTTTCGAGACGCATACTATCTTAAATACCAGTTACGTATACATACTTTATTGAAGAGTTGGACATACGGAATCTTAACACGATTTTAGGAGTAGATCAAGAAAATGTATTTTTAAAATTGACTGAAAAGTAACGGAGAGCGCAGCAAAGTTCCAGTACATAGAGTTTCAAGAGACACATTCGGCATTGGACATGCTACAATGTACTGTCCGAACCACTTTGGAGCAAGGGAGTCTTTTCACAAAATTGTCCCTGATTCGTCACAATACTTCATGTGCAAATGGACGTATGAATTTTCAATGCAGCGATAAATCTTATTTAAGGTGCAATAATATTTGCATCGTTGACATGTGGCATTGTACGGAAATGAATTTGGTAACGACGAATTCCAGAAGCCCTTGCTAGTTGTCTGCGGGACGTACTTTGAACGAAATTCGCTATCAGACGGAATAGTTGTTTTGCAATTTGACTGCCAAGTTACATGTCTCGTCACGTGATGGGCTCTGACATTGTTGCTTGGTGCGGTATTTCTCTCAGAGTTTGCATTGGGAGATAGACCCGTAATCTTGAGAAACTATCGCAGTTGCTGAGATGATACAGGGCTACCGACAGAGTTCGCTGGAATGCTGCCAGAGCTAGGTAGGGTCTATAAGGACTGTGTGTCTTGAACTGTGTCGCCTCGGGCCGCGATTACTTCTGACCGAGACGGTCTCTTTCACAATGCTTTAGAAACCTACCCTTAAAACTGTGGCGTTTTGGAACAATGATTTCGATACCTGTTGTAAAGCCATCGGGCAATTTCGTAATCGCTTGTCTGTAAGTCTGTGTTGGGGGTTTAGAAGGGCGTGTCTGCCCCCTCTGTATTTTAGAGGCACAGTTATGCGTGAAGATATTGTTACAATTTTGAAGTCTAAGCCCTGATGATCCTTTGGAGGAATGTTTGTTGACAATTCAACGTCGAGTAAGATCCACATAATTCCAATCGCTTTGAAAGAACCGTCCACCAACTCTGCATGCACGGTAAAGGAGCAACGTGTTTAGCTTTACTATCTACCAGCGGTTCTGATTATTCCAGGGAATGTTTACGCTCAAAATCATTTTAGTGTGAGAATGATGATAAAGCTGATGAGAAAGCATATCTGAAATTACAAAAGATGGGGAGGACTCGACGCATCGCCATTCCAGCTGGCGAATAATGTTGCGTCACTGCTTCACGTCCCTCGAAATGGACAGTCCCTCCTCCCTGTTTTATTGTGTTCTTGAATTATGAAACTTTGAACACCTTTACCTGAGAAACGTAGCCACTTAGAGATCGCTAAATTCCAAACTATTGAAATAAAAATCATTCGGGAGAACCGCTTTTCAGATTAGTAGCAATTTTCAAATTACGCTGGCGAGAAAATACAATCCAACTTGACAATAAGGTTCGTTGTCAGAAAAACTTACAAATATTCGACATGTACGCACATACGTACCAGAGAGTGTAAAAATACGATATTTTCCGTGCGTTCAGTTAATGTATGCAATCCGTAAAAGCTGACTTTAACCCTTTGAGCGCCAAAGTCAAGTTTTGTCACCTTTAAAACATATAACCAAGACAATTTTTTCAGGTCCAAACATTTTTTGTCAGATTTTACCTAAATTTTTGACCAAAAACTGGAGTCTATGAAAAGTGCTGTCCATTTGGTCCAAAATTTTCAAAAGAATTACAGAAAACAGAAAAATCCATAAAAATTAGGAAAATGTTGCACTAAAATTTTGATGGGAAAAATTTCAGCATTCAAAGGGTTAAGGTAGTTCGAATGTTCCTTCAGAGGGATAAATGCCGAAACTTTTGATAACGCTTTTGGTATTTATGTTCAAGATAACAAGACTACTATCTATTTCATGATACAAATCACGTGATTGCATGCACGTCAAGTAAAAACCTTGCCAATGTAACGTACGGTGCAAAATTTGCAACGTCATCGCCAACAAATGAGATGCAGAGCGTTGTAAAATTCACTGAGTTGATGATTACACACGCGCAGGTTTGGTTCATAAATTGAACACGGGCGTTTCGACTTGATTTGGGACGGTGAATTGGAAACTTTATCTTACAAGCAGAGTGAAAATAGTGAAAAACAATAAAGTAGTAGTTGCCAGAGCTTTAAGGTAATATGTACCTCGAAAGTAAAAGTCTTAAACTTTTGCTCAGACTGTCCTAAATGAAAATTTCAATTATTCTCTTATCAAATCGAGAATAAAAATCAGAGGTAACGGCGCAATTTTAGTACAAGAGAAACAAATTACCTAACATTTATCGATATTTGAAATTCAAAATGGCCGTCATCCCTGGTTTAACCCCATGAGCATAAAATATTGATTTTCGAAAAACCCAAAATTATTCTTACTCCAAAAGCTTTAAAATGAGTTGCCACAAGTGGTAGATTGGAAGAGCACTGTAGAAAATTGCGAGTCCGAATATCTGCCCCTTAGACGCATTTTACCTTAAGCGGAGAATACTGAATGTAATATATGCAATAATTGTTGACACTCATCAGCTGTTCAAACTAGCTTCGAGGTTTTAAATTCTTTTTAGTGCATAAATAATAGGCGTGGTCCGCATCGGTTGAAGGCGATGATTGTTAAAAAGATCCGAAATACTTATCGACGAATGTTCAATTGTCTGCATTGAAACAAGAAGACAAGCGACAATACTTGCCCAATGTCAAGATATCTGTATTACATACCAGATTGACCAAAGTTTAAAAATCACTTTTTGATTCACCGTATCATGTAATCAAAATGAATTGGATAAAAATGGGCGATTTTTTCTATTTTTCAGTGGATGAGATTGTTAAACGTTGGGTGGAGATTTGAATTCTAGCTAGAGATTTTTTTGAAATAATCTCAACTTGAACAAATGTATCAACTAAGCAATGCCCTTCAACAAGGGATGAGCCATACTTCAAAAATAATGTGATTTGCTCTGATCAGATTACTCTTGTACTTTGTAAAGCCTTGAAATCGATCGTCAAACAAACAGCGTTCTCACCGTTGAACTTACTGTACAATAGCTATTGTATGGTGCTAATTTTAATTCTTATCAGCTTCGTTAAAAGACATGTTTAGTTTTGAACTCACGTGATAATATCACATTTCAAAATTGCTGTCTTGGAGTTTGTTAAAAGGACGATAGCAATCATTATGAGTTTTAATGATATTGGCACGTACTAATTTTGTTTTTAATGTCAACAGCAGTTTGTTGTTGTACTCCTCAAAACACATTGAAGTACCAAAAATTTAGCTTGTCACCACAGCAACCATACACTTACAGCTCACTTTTATTGTTTACATTTGAATTCGAATCCGGACCTAAATTCAGCTGTCAACAATAACAATGCCATCTGTAAATGTACGTTCCGAGCTGACATTCTTAAGTGTGTATCTCTACATGTATCTCTACATGCTTCGGGGAGTTAGAACAAAAAAGAGAACTTGACAATACTTGAAGCAAATGGCAAAAAATATTCGAAGTTACAGCTAGTGGCACTTTAATTTGCATGGAGTGATTATAGTTTTCTCATACTTGTAATCGTTACATTAAAATGATTTAAGATTAACACTTGAGCGATCATTAAGCCAAAAATCTATTAGTTTGATAGCAAAAAGTCACTGTAAAAATCGTTACGCCAAAGACAGTAGTATTTAGCAGAGTATTGAACGCTGCAGATTGAACGACGACAAAATCAAGGCGGGCTTCTGCCAAATTTAGAAAGACGATGACCACAAATGTCGATATTTTACTTGAGTCTAGCGTGTCATAAACTCAAATCCAAGTTCTAATGAGTGTGAAAAACCATTTAGCTGGTAATTTCTTAATTGTGTTTGCGGTTTATGGATGGCCAATGCAAGAACGCTGATGTGTTTTTGTAATTCACAGGTAAGGGTCACCTTAATATCTGCTATAATTGATTCTTTCATGTATTGTGTTGAAGTGTGTGAACGTCTCTTACGATGTATGCTGCTACGACATCTCAAACTACAAAGTCCCTCTTCTGGCTACTGTACCATACAGTATGTGAGGAATTCAAATTCAACATGGCTGCCAAATTCAAACTGCTGATAGATTTTGCTGTTGAGTCAACAGGTATTAAGTCGACTGGAATTTAGACAAGAAAGCTTGTGCAGTTACTCGAAAATTTAACAACTTTCGACGAAATTCAGCATGGTAACTCACAGCAAGTCCTTGAGGGGAACGAGGGAACGAGAAAGATACACACATTGCAGCGTTGAGAGGTTTTAATGCTGTAGAATTTGACATTCTTCCGTTGGCAGATCATGGACTTGCTTGACAAAACAAAATTCTTTATAAACTATCCAAAGATATCGTCACTGTACAACTATCTGTCCAGATTCAAGTGATTTGCACAGTTGGCAGTTACAAACAATGTTTGAGGGCAATTTGATAGCATTGGTGTGAATTGAGGGGCATTTTGTACGGTAATTAATCTCCATCGATAACAGGTTGGTGACCTAGGGCGCCAGACGGCAATTTTTGGGTCGAGTTATCGGACAATCACCAGATTTCACAGTAATTCAAAAACACACGCAAAGAGTATTGCGCTGTGGCAGGCCGCGGTGAGCTCCATTTATGTGCCTTCAGATAGATTTATCGGGTGGGGTTGAGCTTCAAGATGCGGAGATCAGAAGGGCGGGGTACAGTTGAAGTGAAGCGATTTGTAAAGCTGACTTGGGCTATAGCGCTCAAGTGTCTGGGGTCACAGAAAAACGATTAACTGTTTAATTCTGGACTAAAGCGTGAATTAGCAATGTTAGCAAACAATTCACATTGATGGAGTGGTTGGTTGTATAGTAAATCCCAAACGGCGATTGTTGCTGGGGGTACAGAATAGCGTAAGCCGTTCCACTCAAGGCGAAATCTTCTTTCGGGCTTATGAGGGTGGGGTAGGTGAACGAGATGGGGTTTAGAAAATAGTCTTTTAATATGACAAGTGTATCAACAGTGCTATCGTACGATCTGTGAATGAGGTCGATAGGACACCTCCATTGTACCTTGTTCAGTCCATCGTCATGAGGTAGTTTGTCTGACAAATCGGTATTGGCGGTCCAGTTCAAAGACGTCGCAGGCGCCGACGATTCGGAGGAGTCTGGGATGGAGTTCCGTTACAGTTAGTTAGGCAGCTATTTCACAGAACCGGTATTATGTGATCATGTTGACTTGGGATTAAATAGGATTAACGGGATTAAAGCCGGGGTGAACAGTATCGGCTGGATCTCACGCCCTCTATCGAGATTGTCTCATAAATCATGTCGTTTCGAGGGGTTTATTAATCTCGGCGCTCCGTCGGTTCCTGTGAAGCCGTCGTGATTGCTAATTTTAGCCTTTCTTTTCGGTATACTGACTGTTTATTTATGAGCGGCGTTTCAAACGAAGACTTGTTCATTTGTGACCCAACTGAAAGTCTATACCAGTTTGTATCGACGCATAAATTTCGAAGTTTGCACACTCCCAACAATTAGCTCTATTTATGCGCGGCGGTAAAGACCTGTCGGTCGATAAATGATGAACTGTTGTTAATTTCATTGACTAGGCTAATAGTTTGGCTTGGGGCATTCAGGCACCACCGAAAAGTATCACCAAATCTTCTGCAGTTGCAATTTTCTCTCCCAAGAGTGTTGGGTTTTTAGGGGGGGGGAGGTTCTCTTGGGCAGTTTCCTTGTGTGACACTCATCAGTGACTAGACCTGCCAACACAGTCCCTAGGTCAGTACGACTTTTTAAGGGCTGTGAAGATCGTAACAGATTGTGTTCGTCGGCGCGAATTACTGTGTCTTCGAATGTTGTTGATACCGATATATACTCAATACAATGAAATCACCAGAAGTGCTTGGTAAAGAGTTTCCTACTACTGAAGAAATTACATGGAAACAAAAATTATTAACACTTGAACCCCCTCCGTACGTGAATGGTATGACCGATCGCGTCAACTTTTTATCGTGTATCACTTCCACTACGGTCCACTCGACATCCGGAGTTTTGACCGTTCCGCCGAGTGCTTCCCTCCCTCCGGGAGAAGTAAGCCTGGTGACACAACGGAAATTCAAAGTGACACATCACCCGACGGGGGTGACGACGAAAACGTAAAGCGCTTCTCAACTTGGTTTTTGGTCTTCAGATTTTCAATATACTTGCCCGAGCATACATCACAGTTCATTCATAGCTTGACTGGTCAGAGGGCAAAGGAAGCGCGCCGTAACTATAGTGGTCATCGTAATCTTCCGGTAGCAAAAGATCTAGAACGAAATTTGCAACGGTTTATACTTGCAGCACTTCAACAAGGTACTGTATCGACATCAGACAATTCTACACATTTCCCCACAAACATTTTACTATCTATGCCCACCGGTTAAAGAGCTTGTTTCACATACAAGTTTCGCTTCTTAAGCATGAATGTTGATAAATCAGTGCAGGCTGACTTTTTTGCTATCACTATTTTCAATTTTATTTCGGTTTTCGTTTCGGATCTGCCATTATTTATATTCACTTCATAACAGATGGAATTATCCTTATCTCGGCCGTTATTCTTGACTATGTTTACAAAAGTTAATTTTGTAGGGACTGTAGATCCCTTACAGAAAGAGCGTACACTTTGTTGATCTTCCAAAACCAACAAGTTAATTCCCTAACGATTATGCTCTGCTTCCGTTGTACCGTGACAGGCCCCGCGCCGGAATACTGTGAACTGTTGTTGGTGTCTTGCAGCACTGTCTTGTCGTAGAAAAGACGACCATAGTCTATATGATAGCAGGAGACGTTGTTTTAACAGGCAAAGCGATTCTTGTCCAAAAACATGTAATGGCCAGGCAAATGTTGCATATTTTGTATTGTAAAGCTATCTTAAGATATTTTCTCTTTTGAAACTTACCGAGCTTTTTACAGGCGTAGTAGTGTTTTCACTATCGAATTACCAAAACATGACCCAGCGCGTGAACAGTTGCGCTTATACATTTGCTAACATTGTCAGAGATGGTTCAAAGTTGGCGAGCGGCTGACAATCGTATTTGATTGGCGGCACGTGCCGCGCAGTCGCGCCGCTATTGTCGCCGGGCTGTAACAATTATGTCATATCTCTCATTACGTCACCGGCAGATACGCTGACACAAAGGGAGAGAGCGGCGCGTGTTCTTTGTAAGGCGAGACTCGTCTCCGTATTCCGAAACATCAAAACGATTTGACGCCTTTGAGGAGAGTACATTGAAGAGAGATGAATTCTCCCCTCAACTACGCATTCGCTCAGACTGTACCAGACCACAACGTATACGTCAAGGTAAGAGAGAGAGAGAGAGAGAGAGAGAGAGAGAGAGAGAGAGAGAGAGAGAGAGAGAGATGTTTCCTGTACATCAGTATGTATAATCGACACATGCAAGTTTTCGCCTATCGATACTTCAACAAAGCGAAAATATTTTACCCACATGTCCCGTTCGTCTTCTCTCAATAAAAATAAAAAACAGGGCAAGTATTACAAAGCCCCTGTCTTCAATAATAACTCAAAACTATTAATTTTAAAGACCCTTTTTACTGCAACAAGTGCAACAGAAGTTGGCCATCGCTTGCGAGGAGCGACCCCAGCAGGGAAAGTGGAAGAACTCATCCGTTAGCCCAGCTGTTGCCGAAACAAGCAAAGCCCCATGCCACGGTTCACGCCAAACGAGTCCCGCTGACGAAATAAACTCGATTCATGATTTTCGTTATCAGACGTGCATCTTGGAGCAGATGTGATCTTGTAGCGTGTCAAGGATTGTTGCGCATAGCCAAGCTGGTAACCGTTGGCTGGCATATCTTAGCTGCTACCGTCACGCTGGCGCAGTCCCTCGTTGTGTCAAGACTTCAGTCTGCAGTGGCTGCCGCCTAAGATTAAGCCTTCATCAAACTATAATTGTTTACACATGCTATTACTTGAACATTTGCAGCGAAACTGTGTCACCTTTAGAGAATAACTTTCTAAACCTTATCTGTATCTCTTACCGACCCATGAAACACATCATCGGCGTGCTTTTATCAGGACGCTTTGATCAATGAGACCCTATTGCAGCCCTCCAAATGAGATCGGCAAGTTTTATGATTGTCAAATTTTAGCGCGTGGTGAATAGCTTCAGACACGTTACACATGGAAGTTTTGCTGTCCATGAAATTTATACCAGCCGTAAGAAATGATGTGAGTAGAATAGATTTTTCAATCGTCCCGAAGTAATTCGACGTCCTTGACGAAGCCATCAACCAATACCGTGGGGTATGTGAAGAGTATTGAACCACAACTTGTATTGATGAAGAAACGTAGCAATTTCCATCCACCACTTGTTAAATGTTTTACGTAATTTCTATGGTAACCTGGGTTGTCAAAGAAAGATGTCATCGCGATCTCCCATGACTACGAGATAGTAGCTGGATTCAAACTTCGTTGAATTCCAACAATAAGATGCCCCGGTACTCAAGATTTTCAGTGATCTAAAACACCAATGAACGTAGAACACGTGTGTACACCCATTTACACAGAGTGTATATTTCATGGCTTCTCTATCGTATTTTTGAAATCATGCAAGCTTTACCTGCAATACGTATGCCAACAGGAATATTGTGAAAAAATTGAAATTGAAAATACAAAGGTTTACACAGGCCTAACTGACAGTCATCTAGTCGCCCTTCAATAATATTTACAATTTGTCTTCGCATCATAACAACAACGCCATGCGATAGTTTCGTTGCTATTATCTGACTTGGTTTCGTAGCAAGTAGGTGCAGCATTTGACTTTTGTTTGTTACCCTTGGTGTGTCTAGTGGAAAACAAGAGGCACTGGTTGAAATCGCTCACAGTCACAGCCACGCCAATGGCCGATTGTCAAGGGCATGTGAGAATGCCACAGTCGCCAACTTTGCTATAGCAAAAGTCTTTTGTCGTCGGTTTATCGAATACGCACCAAGATCATACTTGAAAATTGCCTTGCGTTGAATGTTCTCAGTATGTGTTGAAGATGGGACTACTAGTTGTGTAGTGGCATTTAGACGAGCTCGTTCATCTCGGCATAGTTTTTACAGTATCAGTAGTGCAAGTCGTGGACCTCAGTGGCATAATTGGTTGTAATAACAGATCACCATAGCCAGGCGATGGATAGGTTATCGGCACAGACCCTCCAAAAACCACCCGTTTTTGGAGGGTCTATGATTATTGGTAAAGGGCCTAGACCTCGCGTCATTTTAACATGAACGCATACAACGGTATCAATAAACAGTTGTAGGGCGTGCATCTCTACAAACACTCTCCCGTTTCAACAGAGGACCACCGCCGTTGAGACGTGAAATATGGAAGACGTACGTTGTGGTAGCTTTTATTGCAGTAATTGAACTCATTAATTACCCTAATAGAACACTCCCTAGAAAAAAGCCGCTTTTGTTCAAGCCCGTTTCAGTAAACGACGATCGTCAATAGTCATGCTACGATTTGGCGGTTTGTCTGTGTATATATCGTTTGAACGCCATCAATTTAGCAATTAATAGCCTTGATCTGTTTGAGGGCTTCTCTGATGGTCTATCAAAGACGGCATTATCCGCGATACAAACAGAGTCTCCCCGACTAACTCCCAGACAAGCATTCACTTTTGACTGCTACATGTTGTGAAGAGTTGCGCAAAACACAATCAGGGAGAATAGTTAACATTTTAACTGCTGCTGGAACTAAAGAAGTCCAATTGCTTGCCGATTAACTCCGTTTTGCATGTAAACAAGACAAAGTGTAGCGGTTAGCGCCGAGAGTTTGTTAGGAGATCGTGCTCAAGAAGGGAGATAATTTTTACAGGAGGCTTTTTTGGTTGCATAAAGAAAGCAAATAAGTGCCACTAAATAAGTCAAATTTCTTTATTTCTCGGTCTCGGCTAAAATGTTTAAGAAGGTGCGTTTTTCCCCTTGACGATCGGAAAATTAGAATACCATAACATTGAGACTGTACATAGACAAATGGTCAGCAAGTCTTGTTGGTTTTTAGCTGTAACAGGTGAGACATGCCATGCCCAGTGGTGACAAACAGTGTGTGGAGATCTCTTTTTTAAAACAAAAATTTGTTCCAATATTAGTGGCAAATAAAGTCAAATCTACAAAACTGTGAAAGTGTAAAAAGTAAACCAATAAAAGTACAAAGTATTATGGGTAAAAATCGACTGAAAGAAGAGAAGGAACATATCAAATGACATCATTATAGGAATGCTTTCAAGACGCATCTTGCGCACCTTCAAGTCTAACAAGGCCTTAAAATTTGGTCATAAAATCATCAACTTTAACTTAAATTAAATGTTTTGGCCAATGACCGTGCTTCCTGTGATTAGGTCTCTGTAAAATATCTTCCAATTTAAATAATTGCTTTCAATTTATTACAGAGAAATTTTGTAACGTAACTGTTGGTGAGAGTAAGATTCTCAACCCTTTTTGACCAATTTGACCTTTGACTTCATGCCATTTCTTATCAACAAATTTCCGATAAAGTGACTTGGTTTTGACATCACTCTTTGTCAAACCATAGTTCTCTTAGTCTAGATTGTCATAGTTTTCATCATTTTAATATCTGAACTGATGATTTGTTTCCAGGAATCTGGAATTGAATCGAGGAGTGTTTTATATGCTCTCTTAATTTCCTCTTGCACATTTCTATTTCTACCACGTTCCTCCAATTTTTGAAATTGTTTCCCATTTTCAAGCCCGTCATAATTATCTGTTATCAACCCAGATATATTTTAGTCCGAAGACATTACTGTGATTTCCTAACAAGCACGTGGAGGTATCAGCCAGACGTGAATCCGACGGGCGCCACCTAGCGACTCTGTTTGGTAAGGGTTCCAAACACTGCGTGGTCGTGTGGAAATCGGTTTCTCCGGCCAGTTTAAATACATTTATGTGGATTTATGTGTAACACTTCTCTTAATCGCAAACCGAAGAAATAAATTGTACATCTTTTTGGGCGGATGTGTGTCAGGGTGTGGGTAGTTACGTATTTGAAGGGGCTGGAAATAACCGTTGCGTTAGTTGAGCGCTGTCACACCATCGTCAAGGACCGTGCACCAACGCCATCCACCGTGACCGTGCGACGGATCTGGCTTGCTTAACCCGTTGACAGGTCGCCGGTCATACCGTGACAACAGGCTTTGACTGTGTTCAAACGATGTTTCGTGCGAAGGCAAAGAGGGTGACTCAAATTAACGAACAATCTCCCTTCTTTTATCGGCTACAATCAAGCTAGGCTTTGGTGTTTTTATAGACGACTGTGGATGTCTGAAATCGCCACCCACGCTATGTAGTCTACAGTGTATGCAAAATGGAACCACAACTTGTAGCCAGAGTCATTGGTCAGATGATACTCAAACCCCTTTCCTCCAGCACACATATCGTCCAATGCAATCAGTTTTACCCGTTTACAACACATCCTGTGAGGACACTTAGCACATCTATCTTGTACACATAACCCAGTCACGCTGCACTTGACCCCACAGGGAAAGAATAACAATTTTACTGCCTCCGAACGGGATTTGAGTCGCTTGGAACCCTTACTAACTCTACTGGCTACTGGAATTTACACAAACAATTATCCCCCATTTGAAACATTACGCCATGGAAGACAGTTTCTCTGTGAGTACCAGTCCACCTAACTATGTGAGTTTTTTTTTTCGTAAAGCGTATTCACAAAATAAGTTTTTTTTTCTCACACTTTGTCCTCACCGTTTCCTGTCTTTTATCGCAAAACGAGCCATTACAACGCAAGCCTCAAACTATTTTGTTTCTCTGATCGCAGATGATGTATATATTTGCAGAGCGTAACATGTTCCATGAATAGTAGCGAATATGGTTCCTTGCAGCGTGCGCGTGTGCATGTGAATGGGATATTGACCGCCGTACTTGAAATCTACATGGGCCAGAAAATAACCCTTCACAACAGTCTATCTGTCTGCCGTCCTCAAAGTGTCTGTATTATACAAGATATTACGTCCCAGTTGATTGTTCGTTCAAGATTTTCTAATCTCACTGAAAGTAGACCCTGTCAAAGTTGTCCGTCAATATAAAGGTAGGGCTCTTCATTCTTTAAGATGGATGCATGTCTGTAAAATGTTCACAAACATTGTGAAACCTCTCCTCTTGTCAGTTTCGTTTATGTCTAGTTTACTCATTTCCTACCATAAGTCATAATTTGGTGAACACTTAGACTTATTTTTGTAAAAATTAAGTCACATTATGAATACTCTTGCCTCACAAGGAGATGTTCTGTTTTCTTTATTTGCGGTAAAAATAATTATAAAAATAGACGGGGATGGCCTCCAATTCTGGCCAGGAATCACAAGGGCTGATATTTTACGTCAGTGATCTATTTACATGAAAGCCTTCAAACCAGGCTAAGTCTCTTCCATGCACTACTGGGTCTTCTACGCCATGTTTTTCAGGAGTAGAAATACTACATAGGCTTTTCCTGCTTTGAAGGGCATCCTAATCACATCGTACAGGTCCGTAACGTCTTCTGATTGTTAATTATTAAAAGACACTGTTGTTGTAATTTAATTGGATTCGGACGTACACGCTCGATTGCATAGTGTACGGTACAGCTCTATGTGTAGACTCACTATGCTAGTCCCGTCAAGGAGAGGCTGGAAGTTTGTTTGACCGACCACTGTCAAGTTCTGTTGACACTCCGCCATGTTACTTGTCAAACGCTTTTGACTGGTCCAGATAATATTTTTTTATGCAAATAACCATTTTTATGCAAATCAGCCATCATTCCCTTTGCCACTATATAGGGATAGCGATAGGTATGCGCATGTTCAGATACGGTCACCTCAAGTCGATGAAAAACACAATGCGTTTTTATTTTTATGTGCAACTAAAATATTTCGAAATGTTATAAAGTTATTTAATTTAGTATAAAAAAATCCCCGCAATAGATTTGGCGCAGCTAGTATTCTGAGTCGTGTCCACTTTGATTAATATGAGTAACGATACTTCCGAAACTCTTGTATTTGTTTGCGTAGTGTTCAAGATAGTATTTTAAATGCTTTTGAAATAGAAAAAATCAATATACCGTTGAAACGACCAGTTATATTACTGGCTGCTTTATAACTCCCCAGGACAATTAAAATACTGATATAAAAACTGTGGTAGTTAAAGCATTTGTTGGAGAGCGTTATCTACTAAACACACACTCCTACTTGCTAGTTTAATCACACGCATCGTACACAATGTTTCAACATTTTGTATAGTAGAATTTTCTCACTGAGATATGGCTTTCAACTGGAAATCGCCTCTGCGCAAAACTTTCGGGCGTAATTTTTGAATTTGTTATTTTCTGATGGTGCGTCTTTGACCTCCTCTTGTTGCAGCATGGCCATGTCTGAACAGGTAAGTATCGAACGTTTGCCCGTCCTCGATTGACTATGATTGGAAAACATCGGTGTCCTTACTTAATATGAACATAGGTTTTATTGGCCGTTGCTTTAAACTGCAAATGACACTCCCTTTTTACATCGCGGGAAAGTGTATTGCCTTTCTCACCGTCTGTACATCAAGACGAGCAGAGAATCGTTGAGCGTATAATTTTATATATCCAGGCCTCTCTATCACATATACCTATTGACTATCCTGGCAAGATCGAGGGCCCTTACCAAATAGAAGACAACTCCGGGAGGCAGCTAACGAAGAAAGCGGTCATTGTTCCGGGCTACCTTAAGACTTCATTGTTTTTGTTCAGTGTGCTGTTACATGTAATGTTTCCCGCTTTTAAAGAGGTAACAAGCATTAAAATCCAAATAATACGCTCCCCGCTATAAATTTGCCATTTCTTGGCAACTTTTTAGCCATCGACGTGGGAGATCGTCCCAAAACGACGGCTTTAATTTATGAAATGTACAATCTGTTCTGGTCGACAGATCGCGTCGACTGACAGTGTGTTTTGTTGTAGTTTCTAAACATTTCCTGTCCGATGACAGCGATTCACCGTCTCCATTTTGAAAAATACTCTTTCCCTTCTGGCATGCTGTCCACCAAAGTCGCCAACCATTGTCTTGTATGAGATCTGTCAAGGTAACCTGTTTTAGAACAACGTCACCATTATTTAGGCTTTTAAATGTATCTTTATCAAACAGCGAGGCATCGTGACCGAGGCAATGCACACTGAGAGAGCTTTTACCGTGGTTAGTGTCTTGCGTCTTCAGACTTCAGTTTAAATGGGATCAATGTTTTGGGTAAAGATTGGTTGTACTAAAATCACCCATGTATTTAAATCAATAATAAACTCTAAAACTTCTTACGTAGTGGTGTTTGTCTCTTCACGTTTGTCAGGGAGAGAACAGAAAGGAGACCGATTACATTGAAACTTTAAGTTCGCTGTTTCTGCATGAGGGTGAACGTAGAAGGTTCGAGACGAGAAAATTGCGCCGCCCGCAGTACGCGTCGACTGCAAGGAATTTTCAAACCACGTTCTTCTAAAACTATCCCTAAGTCCCGTTAACGTTGGGTGTTTTTGTCGAAATCTTTTCCGAACCAAGCTCGACATATTCCGGAACTAGCCGCGTTTCTCATCGTGTGAAACAATCCGCCGACCTACACTCCCGTCGGCAAATCGGGAACTCTATATGTTGCGGAACGGGAAAATATCATGCATGTGCCGGTATTTTGCAACGAACGCATATCGCCGGGAACACAACTACCGAATTCTTCTCAGACTGATTTTCGATTTTGCCAAACGGTCATGTGATTTTCAAGTAGGGGTGACAAATATGTTCCCAAACGACAAATGCGTCAGTATGTTGGTTCGTTATGCACTGTGACTGAGAAAGTGACGACAGATACATCTGTTAAACGAAGGACAAGTTATGGTGACGATAGAACCGCTGAAACTTCCGTTCTCGTTACGCTCTCAGGAATTTCAGTGTAGTGATCCACAGGCAAGTCTTAATGGTGCTAGAACGGCCCAGGAACTATACTGCTATTAAACTTGAACATGACGTCAGACACGATATGAACAAAGTCTGATTGTTGGGTGTTGAAACACAGATGAAAGTTTCACTCGATCGCTTTCATTCTTGAACACAGCAAAAACAACTCAGTCAATGTTCAACTCCCATCAGCTTTTACTTATGAATCATTATTTTCTCTCATTCGGTTCGTGTTCCGCCTTACTTCCCAAATCATGTCACACCGCACACTGATCGATTTATCAACACATCCTGCATGGATGTAATGTTCTGGTAAACTGCTAAAGAGAAAGTAATTCTAAAGTTTGGTAATATTTACATTATTTTTGTTTTGTATGTCAATTGCAAGTGCTAATTCTACTCCAAAAAGAATGTTGAAACACCCATTATTTAGCTTGTCAACTTCTTTATGTGTGAAATGCATTGTTATTGTTTACATTTGAATTCTAGTCTAGACCAGAATTCACTTGTCAACAATTACAAGATAGTTAACACATGTACAGGCTGTGTTGACAATCTAAACACTGTTATATCGACATGCTTTTGGGGAGTAGCAGAAGAAATTATAAATGGCACTGAAAACAAAAATAGTCAAAATATCATCCAAAGCTAGCATTACTGGCTTTTAACTGACTAAGACATCTAGTATCCTATCCAATTGTCAACAATAACATCGCATACTGTGGACAGTGTGTCGCGTTTTGAAGGCTTCTATTTCTGTAATTCAACTTTAGAGAGAAGGACATTGGAGGATATAAGTTAATTTTCTCCCAAAAATAATTAAAATATCGTCAAAAGTTGCAGATGTTATCACTTTATGATCTATGTACTGGCCAGTTTTCAATCTTATCTGTAGGTGACCCGGCAGCATTGGGTTGTACGACCCTTCATTTCAAATTACTGTCTATTCAGTTAAACACAGTACTAGTAGTGCTAGTTTAAATTCACTTGTTGTCCCACACAGATAATGTTGTTACTTTCATAACCTGAAAAAAGATGAACTATTTTTTAAAAAAATAGGCTACACAGTTGTCAAGTTCCATAATGTCTTTCCAGATAGCGAGAAAATAAAACTGCGTCAACTAGAAAAAAGTCAGACCATTAGCTTCAGTTTCAGTCACCCGAGATACCCGAGATACCCGATCACGCTGCCTGAAAACACAATGGTTTGAAAATTGACTTTTTAAAACACCCTATTTCTCTTCTTAGGTGATAAGGTACGAAATTGTTTATCGTGTACACAAACGCTTGGTATCACAAGACAAAACGTTAAATCCGTTGATATTAAAGTTTAACAAAGACAAATCTCTTTCCTCTACCTTGCACAGATTCTTTCAGCGTTTTAAAAATAAAAATAAAAGCTAAAAATATCTTTCCAGGTCACGATGATCACGACATGAATCTGGTAATCAAGATCTCCGGGTTTTGCCAGGAAACGTTATCATTCATGCAGCTTTACAAAGTTTCAATCTTATCAACATACACATGTCTTGATCAGAAGACAATACAAAAACCTGCCAATGTTGATAGGTAATCAAAAGCCATGTACTCCTCGTCTATTTTTAGACCAAACTATGAAATTTTGTCCGGAGGGAAGTGTGTTTCCGTTCCTTTCGGAGTCAGGAAAACGAGATAAAATTTTAGTTTTACCTTCTTCAGTACCATCTCGGTGAGTTTAGGGAATTTCTTGACATTGTTTTCAAGCGTTGTTCAGCCGTTCACTCAGTTGAACACAATGTTCTATAATTATCAGGAATTGAGAGTTTACGCCAACTCTCCGAACTCAACAATAATAAATAGGCCTTTGTTTATCATTTTGCATTTTTGTTCGATAGTGTAGGCCTAAAGATTTAAATAAAATCTACAAATCATACTTCGATGATTTGGATTGATATTTTCGAAGTCACTTTCTGGCAAAAATGATAAATATGCTCTGTTTACCTGTATGCATTCTCCTTGCGGCGAATGTCGAGCGAAGCGCGGAATATTCGGGCAGACTATAATTTCACAAAGCCAAGATTGGCGGGAAAAGCTGGTCAAATTAAGCGCTACTGCTGCTGCAATATCGCAATGTGTCCATTAATTTAATGAATCATAAATTTACTGGGCAGGTGTTTTTCTTGATTGTTGTAAACACAGAATACCTCAGCCTATCCATTACTCAGGGCAATTCGCGGCATAATTCGGTTAAAATATTGATACGCTATGAATGCGTTCATTAAAATGGAAAGCGACGCCATGTGATTTCAGATTCAGGTCTGCACTCAGCGCGATCACGACAATGGTGAACGTCGTCGCTTGGTTATTTGTAACAGAGACTGTAAAATTTCGACTAATTTCCGTCCGGACATTGCATATCTGTAACACCCATTCACATGTGTATAGCACGATGTTCCGATCTGAACTGGCTGTGAGAGTACATTTTGTTGATCAACCGTAATTGTAAAACACGCGGACTATTCCTATTCAAAGTCTTGGCCGGCAACGCAAACGTCACTGCCGATGTCAGGGAAGCTTTCACACAGTCATACGAAAGTCAAGCGATCTTTGGCAAAGTGCGGAAAGACCGGTGGTTTCTTTTGAGAACACAAAGTCGCCATGATTTAATATGTATCAGCTGCCTTCACAGTCTCGTGCAGTTATGACAAACAATTTTAACGACTGGCTTGGCGCTGAGTCTAATATCGCTTTTCAAATATTCATGGACAAATTAGTTTATTGGAGTCACACTGATCGAGTCACGCGAAAAATCCGGCTAGCGAGAGGCCGCTGAAGACTCGGTCCCTTTTCTGGCCGACATCATGGTTCCTGGAACCGTGCTGGCATTCTCAGACGGCGATTGTGGTTGTCCTCTGAGGTAAATTTTTCGGTTGTAGCCTTGGTTTTGCTCGTCTAGCCGAACCGTAGTAGGAAAAACAGTTGGAAAAGGTCACCTTCAACGTGAACCAAGTCAGTTTGGGAAACTCGAACAAATCTTAAACTTTTGTCAGGAAAACTGTTGAAATAACTCTAAACGTTGCGGTTTTCCGTGCACAGATGGCGACACGTTGTCATAAATGCCTCGCTTCTCGAACAAAAGACTGGACGGGGTCAAATGCGGGCATTTCATGGGGACTACGATGAGACAACAAAGACATAAAAATTCCGACACGCAAGGGTTGAATATTTATAAAATTTTAAATGTGCCATACACAGGTTATATTAACTGGTCATATCTTTGTTCATAGGGCTGTTGTCATCATTTTAGCGACCGAAGAAACGAGTACACACAAAACAGTGCCAGCGGTGCAAGCTGATTTTGTAGCGTGACTGTTAACCGGCCAGCAACTTACAGATACGTTCATAGGAATCGTAGTACAAACGAAATAACGAATTCCAAGACGATAATTTGTGCAGAATGCAACTTCTTGCGTCCTGTATGAAATATCGAACTTGGCCGAAAATATTTTAAAGACATTGACACGGCGAATTCTTGTCTGAGAACCGTCATTGTACAATGTTCCCGCGTGAAATACGACTGTTTGTCGCTTCGCCTCCTCAGGGTCATTGACTCGATGATCAGACGTTAGAATTGATTGACGAAACCGGGCAGGTCTTTGAAACTACAGTGACTTGTCCGTGCTGTCGTGTAAATCGGAAATAATTGAGACCCCCGGAAAGTTTCAATACGAAGAGTCCAGCTCAGAACTGACTAACCTCGCCTATAAATTTAGCACTGGCAGCCATATCACTTTTTAGTAGCCGGACTGTCCAGATACACTGTAGTATACTGTGCGTACGACCACTAAAACTTTGATTGAAAGCTTTTCTTGTAATTTTGAAAACATATCGCTTATTGAAATATCAAAATTGTCTTTATCCCTTATCTGAGTTTACATACCGTTGAATGAGTTCGGCATGCTGTCACTGGATTTCAAAAAATTCGTTCGAGTCACACTTGAATCAGCAAGTCGATCAGTCGCCGTGGTCAATCGTGCGTCATCGGTTCAGCACACAGGAGTCGCCATATTGGATTTTTTGCTCTATTTGCAGGCCAACGAATCTTTACCTTTTCACCGAATCTTTTGGCCCAAGTCAGCGAGGAGGGTGTTTTAGATTGTTAAATACATAGCTGTACTATTTTGCGTCGTGTCCATTAGTTCTGCTTTCCAAATCCGATTTTCTTGCCCCATCGTTTGGACAGGAATGTCCCAGAGTTGTACATGAACGAAATTTGCAGCGGACATTTCTTTCGTTTGATCTTAGTATGTCGTATAACATAGTCGTGTTTTCGACGAGAAAGTTGTATTTACGAAAAAACTCTTATGTGGGCAATAAATTACATATGTCACCGTGCAAACGTTGATTGCACCAACTTTCAGTTCAGTTTTGATATTTGGTTTATTCTTTGAACAAGAAAACTGAATAAAGCAAAGGAAGCACAGACACAGAAAAATCTGTGTACGCTTCACACGAGCAGAGACAAGACGAAAAGATGTCTGTGATGCCAGTATGAGCCGACATCTGTGCTCTCAAAGGCGTGCAACATGCCCCGTAGAATTGTAAAATAAATTTTCGTATCATTCGTAAAGTTTGAATAGTAAACTTTTAATAGATTTATGGACAGATGAGGTCGCCGATGACCAACACTGTTTGTGTTCGTCATGCACAAAATGGGCAGGTCCAGGGGAATGAACTCAATGTATGTGACCTTTGACATGGCACAATTGTCTCTTTTTATCGTGTTTAGGTCAAGCACTTCCATATGTCAATAGAATGTCGAACCGACTTGTTTGTCACGTCCTACGAAATTGAGAAAAAAAAACAAGTGTCACTAATCAACGTCGTGTCACCTCAGGTGTGAAAAGATCGTCAGTAGATCGTACGGTGTGTTCCCGCCATGTGGCGTACAGTCATTCTTTCGTTGAACTGCCGTCGTAAAAAGTTTTTCGCAATTATTTTTCTTTTGCGCAGGTCATTAAACTTTTGAAAGCCGGGCAGGTTTGTCGCCTTCCGCCCATTTTACGTGGCAAAGCTCGTTGCTGTTTTCATGGTGACAGTGAAGTTATTCGTGTCTTCAGCGAAGAATACCTTCTTATGCCTCTATTATATGTCATTCCATTTTTCAAATTATACCCGTACCATCCTATTCTTCGCCGTAAATAACAAGAACAGTGCTGACCTACCGCTCAGTGGTTTCCTTGTGACCAGGCGATACTTCAAATTCTGTATATGAGGGCGCCTGGTCCGAATTTAAACTTGACCAAATCGCCGTGACATTATTCGTATAGTATTAGACACAGCAAGACCAAAGATACGCCGGGAAGTGCCTATTAAAAATGAAACCCCCACGCTAGCCCTCACCTTGGAAAGACGACGAAATGATACAAAAGCGGCGGTCGTTGACCCCAAACAGAATCATTGTTGAAAATTGAGTCAGTGTTGGCATGAAAATTTAAGGCACAACTTTTACCGGTGTTTGGGAGAGCTATCAGTACCTGTCCTTCAACGCGGATCACACAACGCATCGCGTCACATCTCATCGCGTCACATCTCAGTGCTAAAAGAAACGATCTCTCAAGCTCAAGGCCAAGTGTATTGTATGACTTGTAGCCATCCGTAAAATTTGGATCAAGACTTTAATCTGTATCTGGTAGATAAGAAACCCATGTACCAAATCATGAGACAAGTAAGTTAATTTTGTGTTCTATAATCTTGGTTGTTTTTTCATAAACAGTTGGAATATTAGGTTGAGCAAGGCTGTCTCAATAGTCAATATAAATAACGCTCCAATTTACGAAGTGTTAAGAGACACAAAGAATTGAAATGGTAAGAGTATGTACAGTAAAACCAAAGCAATGAAATGCAATCGATGCCCAGTCAGTGTAGGACGTGACGTCAGCTGTGAAGACGCGGATCAGTATGCCGGACTGAAGGTCAAGAGCAGCGATAGGTGGCGCTGTCATGTATCTTTGACCACCGAATGGTTTCTACTTGAGCAGATGGTGTGTGCAGCTACCAGAGAGATACAAAGCTATTCCAACTGATGAATCCTTTGAAATTGCTGTGATTACAAAGCGATATCGGCATTTTACAATAGTTTCTTAAGAAAAGTAATGACGCAGGGAATTCGAGTTTTTGTACATTACCCAGTAGCTAATATTTTGGATTAAAAGATTCCGTCAATGTTGCCGTGCACGGCATCATATCCCCTTTTAATCAGCAACAAACATATATTTCGGCTTACATAAAAATTTTGAATATCATAAATCATGGCTTCGCCTAGTTATTTTGTAAAGAGGCCTTAGCGTTACAAATGTCAATTCAACGACTCTCTCATTGCCCGTCGTTCATGTAAGCAATTAGGATTTTGTTATCGCAGAAAGAGGTCGATCTTCTGACAAAACTTTTATCAGTTATACAAAATTAGCACAACGGATGCGAATGTGTATATTTGCCACACCCATGCATGGCTTTACCCTTTAATTAGCCTTTACTAAGGATTAATAACCATGGATCTGTACCTACGACATTGCTAGTTTATGGTCAGACGGAAGTGCCAACCGACAATGAACAGAGACGATAATGCGTCCCTGTGTTGAAGGCTGAGATTGTCTTTCGGCCGAAAACTAAGTTACGAGAGTGAGTATTCGATGGATCAAAAAACATTGGCCCATATCCAATTGACATAGTAAGGTACATTTGTATAGAATTATTAGAAAACGATTTTTACTTTTGTTTCACGTGAATCCAACACACACTCTGAAATATTTGTAAATTGCAAAAGTCGAAGATAAAATCTTCGTGTTGAGGTGAAATATGAGTCAAACTTTGAATGAATATATCTTCCGTTCAAATGAATTCTTTAAGAGATCTCCCCTTCGCGATGTTAGTAGCTCTTAATGAAAATCTCGTTATATTCATGATGGCAGACGGAAAGCGGATGGAAGAGCTAACGTGCTTTGTCTCTCCCTTGTTTTGTGAAGCTAGTGATTCTCAGAGACAACCCGAGGCTTGAGTTTATTGTTGAGATTCGGCGTCGTGTCTATTTCATTTCGAGTTGACAGAGTCGTTGATTGGTTATTAAGTATGCAACGTACTCAATGCCAAGGAAATCGACATGAAAAGAAAAACGGCAGATGCAGCTCAGCAGAACGGACGCTCAGTCGGAAGTCGAAGCGGGGTCCGTTTCGTCGCATCTTTTGTGGTCCATTTCGACATAAAAATGAACTTTCTGTTTGAATTATGGTTATCAGTGAGACACACTGACGATGTATCGGAGACAGTTAGCCCGGAGACGAGGACAAATCTGAATACTGCAGTATTCCACCATCATTGCTTCAGAATAGGGTACAAGGGGCGATATTGTCGCAGAAGAACTTCGCTTATCTTATCTCAACTAACCAGCTTGCCAACTTATTTCCCAGCGCACTTCCGTTATTTCCGGGATAAATGGTTTTACCAAAAGAGAATTTGGTCACGTTGGATTGAAATGAGTAAATAGGAAAATAAATAACTAAATAAATAAAAATCCGAATATAGAATAAACAAACAAACAAGTGAATTATTATAAATAAAGGAAAGCTAACGAAAATCTTATCTACAAGCTGATTATCAAAGGTTACGGATTTGAACGTGTATCCTCGTCGGATGTTGACGATGTACTTGTTATTGCTAACAGATACGATCAAGTTGAGCTGGACAACTTATGTGTCAGATAAACGAAATTCCGCGTTGGCGTTGATTATTAAAACAGGTATCATGTACGTCAAATTTCCAACTGGTCCATATATCTTTCTTTCATGAATTTGACTTTGTTTGTGTACCGTCTATTTACTGTCTGTTCTGTGCTGTTTTGTGTGTATGTTTACAACTATTGTCTTACAAATTTTGACCTAGTGTTATTGGATTATGGATTGGTATGATTGCGATTATTTTTCCAACTGGTTATATGAGAAGCCGAGAACCAATATCTCCACGTGGTCATCGTAACGTCTTGCCGGAAGTCAGCCGAAAGACATTTCCGGCGTGTCGTTGGCGGTGCAGCATTCGTGATAACTTCGATAGCGATGACCAATGATATATCAATTAAAAAACTTAGCATCACGCTCATTTCCGTGATGTGTTCACACATGCAGAAATCTTACATCATGGATTGTACTACCGTGTCGCCTACCAAGTGATGACGTCCCAGGTGACATGGCAACTGAGCAAGCGCGCTTCTAGAGCCATGTCTGCACGACGCAGAATGCATGTACAGTACATCACTGTGAAAGAAAGCGCATAACACTGGGATTATAGACACAATATATGAAGCTGTCCTAATTTTAATAGCTGTAGTGTGACAGAAGAAAATGAGAAAGTTGTAAAAATAAGAGGTTTGAGTGATGGGTTAGTGAAACAACGAGAAACATTATTTTCATTGTATACTTAGAGATTCGTAATATGATGTCACTACTGCCCTTCGTTTCCTGTTAATCTGATCAGATCATAGGCACACCAAAGAAATAATCGAATCTGAAACATTTTTACAACATTTCTACCCGAGTTTACACTCTTTAAAATTAAACACAGCTCACAAAGGTCAAGGCCTTTGTAAATGTCGATAAAAAATTCGCAAACAAGATTTTATACCCCTGCGTATTAAGCAACCATCGACTTTGGCATACATGGAGTTTTTACGATGTTACAAAATTAGGTTGAACTGTCATGAATAAATATATTGAGCTACTTGTAGCCGGTCTTGCAGGTACGGTTTCAGATTTACCCCGTCACTTTCTATTCCGTCGCTTTAGTTTCCCTTCCGGTATTGTGTTAGTCTGTAGGTGAACATTTGCACGTTAGTTTCTTTTCTCTTTCTAACATTTCATGACATTAATGGTGTTTTTACTTTATTTATCTCAGCGTCAAAAAGTGATTACCACGTTGGGGAGAGCGAGGTGCGCTGTTTCACCGGAATGGGAGCGTGTCTGGGTTATTTATATTAAATCGTGTAGCCATGTGTGACCTATTAGGGCCAGCATTGAGTTTTTACCACGTAGAGACACGTGTTACCGTGATCGCTCCTAATGGAGCACCATTAAGCTACAAGCCAAAGGACAAACCAATCTCTCAACGAAAATGCGCCAAAAGTCAATCCGATGTACCCCCTCTGTTCTTTAATAGATATTTGCAATCATTTTCTAATTGTGGAAGAGAGACCCGCTTCACTTTAATGGCCCCAATAGTTCAAGTAGATGCGAAAAGCAGTCATTGTAGATGATCTATTGCGCAGCCGTGAACGAGAAGTAGATGTGAGCGAGCGGTGCGGACGATTTGAAGTCGGACGACAGCGACACACAGACAAATGCGCGCAAAAACAGGCAAATCTTAAAGATGTTTTAATATCTCTCAGCAGTAAAAGTTTGCCAAAAACGACTAGGTCGATGCGCAAAGAACTAAACTAAAACAATGAAATCGAGGAGAGAAAAAACTAACAGGTTTAAGAGAAACATGACAAACAGTCGAGAAATCTCGAGACACAACACTCGTAGACGACGTACATTGTGAACATTGTGCAGAATGGGTGCGACATTCTACACTTAACGTTAATTAAATCAAAGATGTTAGGATTGAATCGGGCTTAATAGATCAGTTGGTTTAATTAATTATACCAATGGCGCTTAATTAGGGAAGCAATCAGATTTTTATGGCACTGTTGTACATTTGAAGCGCCGCATTGCGTCACCGTGAAAACTACTTTAATTATCTGTCGAGCAGGTGCAGGCAGTGCGCGTATTAAAGGTGTCCCGTTGTCTTTGTCGCTGTTTGGTCGACATTCGTAAGTAAGTGGGAAATAATAACAACCGATTCTACAGACCCTTTCCCGCCAAAACGAGGTCGAAACTATATTCTTCGTGATTTTCGACAGAGTTGTAATTGTAAGGTTGTGTAAGAGATGTGACTTGCTATGACATGAAGACGAACTTAAATGTTGCATACTTATAACATAGGGGGAAAAGACGAGGCACAAATCAATGCACGAGCTTTGCGTTGCTTATCATTTCACGTTTGTACATTCTATTTCATGGCGAAATTCTCTTTAACATCAGGGGATGTGCATTATATCAAAATTCTTGTGGTTAATTCTAAGTAGACGTACAAATTACTGCTTGACATAGTTTGTGTAAAACTAATTATTCGCCACCATATACATACATATATATATATATATATATATATATATATATATATATATATATATATATATATATAAGTTGTGTTCATATGGCATACAGCGCAGTATGTCAAAACAAACGTTATGTTCAAGCTGATAATGATTTGGACTTTGTAGTCTTACATGAAAGTAAAAGAAAAAACCTGTATTCGATATTAAATCGACAAGAGTGGTTCTAGAGCAAGCATCAAATTCTATCAGAGTTCTGTTCGAATAAATATATAGTATAGGTCTGGACTATAATTTGAAGCAAATATTTGATGAATCCACATGCAAACAGTTTTCCCAAGTCTCTGAATTTCAGACGAATAATGGGAGTGGACAACTTTGGATTGTTTGTTTTCCAATAGGACCAAATCAGTTCAAATCTTTCAAGTGGCGAATGCTATCGTAAACACCCTGAAAATGTTCAGATCTGCCCTAGCAGGGCAAACGTGACTTTGGGCATTGTCGTGTTAGGAAAGGACAAAACCTGTCTTTTGTACAACTTATCGCCTGAGTCCCTTTGCAGTACGTGGTTGGTATGCTGATATGGTTGATGAGAGATTGCACCGCATTCATCAGTCCGTATCAAGTTCAACACCGCTCAGGATATGACTTTGTTTTAACTTTCATTTTCAGTGAGGAATGCACGCCAGCTTGGGGTCAAAGGGTAAATTAGAAATCTAAAATCAGTATAAAATATAGTATTATAAATACCTAGGTAGATTGAAATCTGCGTTTGATATGGTGTTGATTGGCAAATGTTTCTTATCACAAGAGATCTGACAAGCCAACCACCATTTCCCGCAATCTTTATTGTCACTTTTTACACCATTCTTGCATTTTCACAAAGTAAATGTGACTTGATCATATTTTTTAGTCAATTTTAGTATTAGAGCTGTTGCAGCACATTTTCAGTGTTATCTCTCCAAGTTATTCTCCTCGGTGACTCTAAACTGCTAGTACCAGCTGTTTACTGTTTCGTTTTGTTCGTTTTATTTGACTAAAGAATTGACATTGAATACGAAAGCAATGACAACATTTCTAGGTTATCATCTTGGTAGACGTTTACCAGTTTTGTGAAATAGTTTCGAATGAATTACTATAAAGAAGTTGCATGAAGCATAAACTAATACAATATCGCTCGGAGACAAAGAAACATCGTGTGCGCAACTTATTCACACTTGGTTTCCTTTGTTTTCTGCAGACGATAAACAGCACAATCAATCGACTGTCACAAACAATAGCAGATATTTGTTACTCTGTAGTGATTATGGTTTTCTGAAGGTCGTCGACAAATGATCGGCTAACTGCTATCGTCCCGCTTTTTATATCCTATGATTTGCCATTGCTGTTGAAATGTATGTTCCGGCGAACTTTAAACTCCCCGGACAGAGTTTTCAACATTTCCTGGCAAACTAACCGACAAGTCTGCATCAATGTCAAAACATTCGCTATTATTTTCCCGCCATCGACTGTAGTTATCGAAATTATGAAATGGAGTTTTAGACAGCATTGGCAGCTTGATACAATTCTTCGTGTTTTTGTAGTTTTTTTCCAGCCTCACAAGTGAAGAATGAATACCGTATGTGTGGCATGTGGCCAACGTACGTGTTGCTTCTAAGAAAGTAATGTTTTACGCGTCGGGGTAAGGCATGCCAAAGGCCGGATGTGTGAGCGATGAAAACTGTGTCCTCTGATTGTAGAAAGATCCATTGTTAGGGAAACATTAGTATATGTAATCTTCGTGTGTTTTTGGAAAAGAAAATTATATTTCGTCCAAAATATAGCTCTTAAGTATTTGGTTCCAAATCAAACTGAAGTAGAGCAATCGGTTGGCCCAATGTAGACATGATTATTTATCGACTTAGAGTTGGATCCTTTCTATGGTTATGTCAAACCACCACACTTAGAGGTTTTACTGTCCGGCGAGATGAATTGTAATATTTTCTAATCTTTTCAAAAGTTCATGTCTGACAAATAAGTATTAATGCTAGTTAAAAGTTACAGAATTACAAATATGTAACATTGTGCATCTTCTTTGTCCGACCCTGGGCTATCATCGATTATTATTGTGTACATTTTCCCTTCAATCGTGCTTACCGCAAATCCTGGGTGAAAAGAAAGCCCCCATGCATGTCAATTAAAGTCGGAGACAGTCGGCCATGCCGGGACGTGGAAGAAACAGACCCGGCTTCCTCTTGGCTAATATTCAGTGCTTCATCGCGCTGCCTGGCGGCGGTGTTTTTTTAATTATCTTCCACGATTTAGTTTCTGAATCGTTGGTAATGCCAGAATAATTTATCCAATGCTAGTCTTATCCTTTTTCTCATTCTACAAGTGAAATACTGTAAGCCTGCTGGTGTGGCGAGTATATTTCAATTTGCTCCCCGTAATGTTAACGAAATAATTTCGAGGCGAAATCGGTTCAAATGAATGTGAAGCAACACTCAAGAGAGGAGAGTACTCTGTGAGAAAATTAATATCGGAGCGCAAACGTAAATACATCAATAAAATCATTATCGGCGGACATTATACGACAGGCTATCGAAACACCTGCACGTTGGACGTTGCACGGTTTGTGGGTTCCTATACAAGACAACGTGCGCCAGACGCCATTGGCATCTCAACGAGTAAAAAAACCAACGCGTTGTGAATGTGACGCACACGTTTCCCTTTCATTATTCAGTGTAGCTTTGGAGGAAGATTTTTTTATTGTCTTCCCTTTTATTCCAATTTGGATCCAAAAGAATATCGAGTGTGGATATTGTATTCTATCCAACTGTCCAACGCAATCAGCGGCTTTTGCCTGCTTTTCTCGGAATTCGTTTACTTTCGGTATTTGGATGCTGAGGATAATACGAACAATACCCCCTCCCCTCCTAACGTGCCTGCCTCCCTGCACCTAACATGCTTGCTCCCAAGCAGAATAAACCACGGGCTTTGTAACAACAAAATGGTTTTATATGCTCACATAAATTTTAAGAATAACTGTCATCATGTAGTCTAGTTGATTTTTACAAATCTTCTTACAATATATATATATATATATTTTACAAATCTTCGTACAATATATATATATAT
>LD349233.1:355853-376511 GCA_001465055.1 Ptychodera flava | reverse complement strand
AGAGGGGGGGAAGGGGGAGGGAGAGAGGGAGAGTACTTGCAAACGACCACTGATCACGATGTATGCAGCAATATATCCTATATTCAACTAGTACAGCAACTATGAAAACTGACAATCATTGTCGTTCAAATGTACTGTGTATAACGAGTTGGGAGTAAATTCCAGTATTTTCACGATCTGTGTGCCGTGTTCCTCGGATGCCAATAACCGATATCATGTATGATAAATAGAAACGTGAAAAATATCCGGTCAACGTGTCAACAGTTAATTAAACTCACGACATCAATCTGCGCTGAAGACAGTGTTTGCAATCATCGATGATTGGTGACTGACAATAGCAAGAACAAAAGCTATTTCAAAGGTGTGCTACATTTGATGGTTTCAAAACACTGCTTGACATCAAAGTTAGTGACAGCTTCGCATCCGTAAACACGTTGTGCGTTAAATCACCAACACCTTCAAAGGCCACAATGCCGTTTCTCCGCCTCATGCAATACCGCGTGCATCGCCATGGCGACCACAAGAAAAGGGGACAAAAGATATGAGTCCTGTCGGAGGCGGTTAATTATTTAGTAATGCGACTCCCTGTTCGTCATCAAAAATGCCATTCAATCGCCAATAGAAACCCAGCCACATTTTGAATTTTGAAGTTTAAATAAAAATTGCACTACTTTCTAAATCGCAAGCTTAGCCAGGAGGCAGGTAGCCGTCCTCTTGTTAGCAAGCTCCCCGTCTGCGAGAAGAGAGAAGACGCGGGCAAGCTAACGAGCTACACGGGAGTCTGCACGCCACAATAGCTCCCCATATCTACCCTCTATAACAATTATCTTATTGTTATTCTTAATGGAAATAAATATGTTGGCAAATCATGGTGGAAGAGATCGCTATCCCGCCTCTAATATTGACGTTTTCATGTTTTGTGTTTCCTTACTTCCATAGCACCGGGAACAAGTTCTTATCCTTATCCAATGTCGAATTCCCAGTCGGAGGCGGTTTCCCGCGTACAACGTCCCGGTGAGTACTCTGCCATGGAATTATCCTGGACTTTTTTGTATTTATGTCAATATCTCGCTCATATCACCAGCGCGCACGTAATAACGTAAAGCGTACTACTTTGCATGTATGGCTTTATGCCGATTACATCCGCGTCACACGGCCCCCATAGGCCCTTCCTGAATTGCACCACGGGGTACATCGTCCGGGCTTCTAACTCGTGCTGCAGCGCTTGAAGAAAGACCCGGCGGGAGAAATCTCTGAAAGCGTACAGGCAAACACTGAGTACGAGGAAGACAGCGATTATAAGGCAACGTTAAGAAACGAACCACCGCTGTATTTCGAGCCAAACATCTTTGACCTGGAATAGAAAGTCTCTATCGACCTCCCCTCCCCTAAATTATGGAAACAAAATATAGCGATGCTGAGACGGTATCCATGGTGACAACACGCACTCAGAACATGTTCGCAATTTCAAGCAGGAGACACTAAAGTTGAACTGGCTGTATGTTGATAGATAACATTCTAGGAATAGCATTATCATGTAGAGAGCTGTAGCTAACACAACACAAAACAATAATCCTCGCGTTTTACTGGAAATAAATCTTAGCTTACATTACGTTAAACTCATTGTTTACAAACAACAACACTTTTATTGTGAACATTAAATACCAAAGAAACAAAGAAAAGTAATCAGAATATAAAAAAATGAACAGCTTATCTCAATGATAAAGAATATATATATATATATATATATATATATATATATATATATATATATATATATATATATATATATATATATATATTGTTCAAGGACATTGTCCTTGTAAAAAGTTCACTATCACATAGTATCCAAATGAAAATTGAATTTAACAAGCAATGGCGAATTATTCATAGTATGTGAAATGTATACATATTTTAGGGTGTATGCGGGCAAGCTTTACACCGCTCCATTCATGTGTTACGTACCCATTGGTGGTAGAATTGTCCAGAGCGTCGAAAACATTGGTGCGTGCACAGTTCACTTGCAGAGAAAGACAACGTCAATCCCTGCCTTTCAATGATTAATAATTGAGAATCAAACTGCCAAGATGCAAGAATCAGGAAAGAGTGCTGAGAACATGTTTTACGTGTGAGAAAGCTGTTGTGAAATTAAATATTTTTCAATTACCATTGGCCAAAGGAATTGCATTGTTTATGAAATCAGTAACTTTTATTCCGCAATGCAATTATCATTTCAATCGCATAACATTTTAATTGGCAATTTTCAATAGTTTTTGTATTCGTAACATTGTGATATCTTTAGTTAGTTTACATATAACCTTGTTCCAAATCGAAATCAGTGACTGACGCTGGCCATTTGGCAGGAATGAGATACAGTCACACACTATTGCATACGTTAAATGTCATATTAAAGATCAACTCCACTCTAGGGCGCGGATAATATTTTGCAACCATGTTTAGGCTACACGCCGTGTTGTTCCCAAATAGTTGGTACAGAACACTGACAAAGCCTAATCGTTCCTTCAATATTGGTATTGTAACGTCCTAGATCTGTTTGTGTTGAGACTGTTTCCTCATAGCGGATGTGTCACGGACAGCGTAAAAGCCCGCTACATGGCTAACTGCGTGATTGTAACCCATCTCCCAGTCAGAAACAACACGTTTTATTAAAAGCCCTGCGTCGTACACAGTCCCTGTAATTGCACTGACGGGGAAATTGTGCGATATTTCTTAATAATGTGCTGACTACCTCGTAGTGAATGCCCCCTTAATAACTGGTATTAAGTCAGAAACGACCACTCGAGCGAAAGCTGGAATATAGGTAATTACCGCTCGTAGTCGTTTTCGGCTTTTTGACTTGATGTTGAGGCGGTCGCCGATTGGTTACCATACTCTCATTCAGTATGAAATGTACAATATTTGTAAAGCCATGAACAGCCTTATTAACGTAATTATTGGAGAGGGTCTTTTCATAAGTCGAACTGAATACTTATTCTGGCCGTAATTACTTGGATCATTATGTTTCCCTTTGCTGTGAGTCTCGCTTGGCGCTGAATTTGCCATCGGATTTATTGCAAAGTTTAGCCGTGAACAAAAAAATCAGCCAGTCACACAATACAAATGCCTTTGTCGCTGTTCAGCAACGGCAAAAATGTGATCAAAATTAACGGAAACGACATGCCTAGAGAAATGTGCGCCCAGGCGAGATATTGTATGCACATAACGCCGTTTGATTTTCTTTAAAAATGGAAATGTACTTTCTTGTACTGTGTCGACGATTGTGCAAAATTGACCCATGACCTTGCTTGGGGGTAAAGACTCGTAGGAGGGATTGCTAATTCGGTTGCACAGGCACAGGCAGAAACATTGTAATATTCACTACATCGACTGATGATGATGATGATGATGACGATTGAGATTAGGATAATGATGATGATGATGATGATGATGATTAGTAGGAGGAGGAGGAAGAAGAAGAGGAAGGTGAAGATAATGATGATGATGATGAGAGGAAGAGAATAATGAAGACGATGGTGATGATGGTGATGATGATGATGATGATGATGATGGTAATATTGTCGTTTTTGATGGTGACAAAGATGATAATGATGACGATTTGCTGATCGACGTGATTAGTTAGACCACTACCACCACCACCATCACCATCATCATCATCATCATCATCATTATCATCATCATCATTATCATCATCATCATCACCACCATCACGTTCAATTTTCTGCGTTTCTGAATGGGCATCTTGTTCTGAAGGAATGAGCCAAGCGACTGGCGATAGATAGGTCATTGCAGTCATTCGTCATGGCTGCGTCCGAAAAGCAACGAAAATACCAACTTATAACTTAATCCTAGTATGAAATTGGTTTCACGTTTTCTGTTTGAAAGCACATGATTGGATTAGAGATGCACTCATCGTGGAAAAACGAGGGTTTTTAAAGAGAACAAGATATAATTTCTTTTTCATTTCGATTTACCATCGATAGTATTTCAGACCAGCTGCTGGGTAGAGAGAACATGGATAACGTATATCATACTATTAGGTTTGAAATCACGTGACATTGGCTGTAAATTTATAAGCAAAAACAAACTGTTTACTTATGAGCGTTTGGTTCGCATCTGTAGGTAAGTAAGTTCGATCGGTGATTGATGATCATCGGAATCGGCGTTCTTCCTTGACATCGTCTTGATGTCTCTTGAATTGTCCGTTGGAAGGAAAATTGAAAACATCATACTTCGCGTTTTGTTGTCGCGTATCTGTGAATCCTACAACTCAACAGGATAGGAGTGCGCTCCTCATTGCAGAACAGTGAATATTCCGTTGAAAGAGGACCGGGGATTGTGTTTTAGCGAACTTTCCGACAGCCCCTTCCGTAGATTTCCGGGTTATTCAGGGACACTCCCAGTACAGCGCTTGTTTTCGGAAGTCGGTCGGGGTAATCGACGTTGCCTGTGCTAGCCGAATCTACCGGCTCGGAAATCAGCGAGATTGTTAACTTCCCCATGAGGGAAGGTGAATTTAGAGTTGACAAAATGTCACGGGTAATTGTCCATATTAGTTAAAAATGTTACAACAGTTTACTTAGACTGTGATCGTGAGGTAAGAAAAGAAGAAGGGTACAATGGCCTTCCGTCTGTATTTCTCCTTCTGTTGACAACGCTTGGCTGCACACTGCCTGCCTTGTCACCAATACCCTACGTCATCAAATATTCAACTCTGATGTAATAATTCTTCATTATGACCGAAAAGCAGCGATTGAAAGGCCTGCCTGCAAGCGAGGAGACACCCCGCCGTTCAACTTCCGTCGTACTCCCTAGCTCGCCTCCGAACTTTTACAGGGGGGAAACGAATATATGGTCGCTGGAATTCACTTAAGCAGTTACGCTTCGTTCTAAATAAACGAAGTGTGCTGGAAAGCACGAAGTGTGTGTTTCCTTTTTCATATTGGCAGTTTTATTGTAGCTTCCCTGACTTCATTGCATTGAATTCTACCGGCAAAGAATTACACGTCCTCCTTACAGACCAAATAAAAGTCAACTAGTTGACATACTATGGAAACACAACGCTTATCAACTTCGACGGATCACAGCTTTTTATTTTTGCCAAATTTAAAAAAATCGCCAGAGTTTGGGAATCAAGTACCAACATTTTTTTTAGAAAATACAGTAATTCGTGTTTGGTTCCTGAAATATTCAAAGGGTAGACATTTTCTTTCGTAGTTCATCCACAAATTTGGCGGGAAACACCTGGTGGCATGCTTGGCTAACTGTCCATCAAGATAATGCCGCCATTTGAAAGAATATCCGATTCTATATTGCGGTTAGTTTTGCTTGTAATTTGAGACGAAAACCAGATACGCCATATATGTGTCAGAGTATTATTCATATAGCAAATTTGTGAACAGAGTCAAGCCAACCATAAAATTTGGTGCTGGGTGTATTGTTTTCACGTTTTTGTGTTCAATTCTTCGTGAACGCGCCAAAGTTTTGCTCGCCTACTGTAAATTTTGGACAAACCGTATTCCCACGGTTGGTGCGCACTTTGCTAGCGTAACCAACCCTTGACCCGAAATTCATCGTTCCCTTTGAATAATATTTAAAGGGACTCCGTTAATATTGTCGAAATATTGACAGAAAATAAATTGACACGCACACACAAAATTTGGCGCCAAGAGATTATAGTGCGCAAATACCGAAGACTTGTCCGCTCATTGCTCTGAAATTTATGCTGAAAGCTATTCAACGGTGAAGGTAAATTTTTCTCCTATTTATTGTTAATTTGGCGCTGTTTACACTTCTCACGAACTCCGATATTTGGACAACGATGGTTTGATCAATAATGTTGGCCATATCAGCATTGGAAATCAATTATGACCCAAGTGTCGTCGTAACAAGGACGACCACTAATATCTGTGGTCATTCGAAGATAAATGAAAATATGAAATCACAAATAAGCCATCGATAACGTTTTAGGAAAAGTATTGGTATCATGGGTTGAAATACCATTGGGTAAGACACCCGGCCACATCAAGTGCGCCCATACTACTCACAAACGGTAGTCGTCGCTGCACACACCGCATCAATTCTGTTGCCCGTCTCTCGTTACCATTCATGGACGCTGTAGCTATTTTCGCTGGTTCGCGTTGCCATGGTAGCGTTATATTGCTTGGTGTCAGCGTCGTTAATTAACGTCATGGTTGGGCCGTTAGCAGTTGTCTGATTGATATTGACAATATGTTGATTTATATAGCGGGCTTTGTTGTAAATGATTGTGAAAAGGGAGTACGGTTTAATTAATATTGTAGCGTCGGGTAAGTATGTTTAAACGACAGCTACTTGTTTGTACATTCTATATTAACATTCGATTCTGTGAACAAACGCCCAAAAAGGAACGTCATCAGAACTACGAAATATGCAAATTTCGATAAGATTACAGACTTTTTGACAGTCCTGGCTTTATTTCGTTTCTGCAGTGTTTTGGTCAACTAATCGATGTTGCGCTCAAAGCATAATTCAGACACTCCAGCTCTTATCCTGAGTCTATTCACATATAGCGACTGTCGAGGGGGTCTTTTGCAAAGTAATTTGGCGCGAACAGCAAGGCGCCCATACGACAGTGCTCTAACTAGCATCCTATTCACTTTATTCTGCCTAGCTCAAACGCATTTTCCGAAATCGTTTATTTAGTTTGTTCGTGTTTCTTTTCTTCTGACTCTGAAAATATCGCTGATTAAAGGCAGAATTCGCCTCGGGGACAGGCATTCGGATTGTCAAATGTTTATAAGTCTTTTCTAGTCTACCAAATGTGAAGGCTCAATTTTTAAGCTCATGAAGTAAGTAAAGTTTTCAACGTCTTAGTGAAACACAAAACTAATTTTATTTTTTTCCTGTAGATTTAACACGGGGATGGCGGCCATTTTGAATTTCAAGTAAATGTTAGCTATATTATTTGGCGCCACAATTTGCACCATGAACCCTAGAAATTCTTGCTATGTTCGGAGAATGGTTCAAAGTTTCTTTGAGGAAAGTTTGAGCAAAGTTTTAAGTCTCTCAATTTCCAGGCGTGTATTGCCTTAATTCTATCATTTGTTGCGGGACAGCCCTTGAATTCAGACCATGCATTTCTACTCCCTAGCCATGCCGATGATTTCTTGTTCATCGTTTTAGTTTTATCTTCCGGCATCGTGGCTGATCGAGAAGTTGTTAGGTAGTTTTCTAGTAAAAGCTTTTGTCTTCTCGCCTTGTATTTATTTATTTCATCAACGTTGGTCATCGGCACAAAATTGCAAAAAACAAGAATTGCACAGGTATGCTTCTATGCTATGTCACGATCAGTAACAGAAACGCAGAATAACTTCACCAGGAGAGTATGTAAAATCCAAAGAATATGATATGGTTTCTTAAAAACACGTGTTGACATTTTTGTGTTTAGGCCACTTAGTTACTTATTTGCGTTAAAATGCGAGTAAATGGTGATAAAAGAACGGGTTCTCTAATTAGATCGCTTTATTCTGGAGTTAGTCTAGGCAACGTAAACATCGATTGTGTCACGGTGTTGTGGCAACGTAGCGACTCGAACACTGATTCGAATACACCGCATAGTTAGGATTATCCTGGCAAAGAATCTACCATTACTCTTAATAAAAAAAGTAATGGCGATGAAAAACTTGTAGAAGGTAGTGTTATTTAAGATTGTGTTGGAGTCTATCGAGTTTCCTAATCTTTGACGTAAATGTCCAGGTTTTTGATTCTTAACTCAGTGCCTAGCCTAAAACTGCCTTCCTTGCCAAATCTGTAATATTGTGGCATCAATCACAAATTCTACGATAATGTGGTGTCGCGTTCTATGGAGTAAGATACCATGGATCGAAACAAACCAAAATGAATTTCAAACCTAGTTTGATGTTTGATTCGTGATAATCACAGCCTATAATTCGGCATTCAAGTAAATGTCAAGGAAATAGATTGACTGTTATTAGGGAAGTGATCATAATTGTCCTTATCGTGGCGATAGAACTCCGCCAGTTTCCATGTTGGGTTACATTTTGGCTTTTTGTGAGCCTTGTACTGTCAGCGCTGATCGTTGATTTGGAGATGTTGTCGTTATTGCTAATGGTGTATTGACTCGATCACAAAGGCACTTAGCTTCGTAGTCATTCCCCCCGCAGTGACGTCACACTGCGCGACTCTCTCGACGTGCACTAATTAAGTTATTTTCTATGAACGCTGAACAGCAGATCTCAAGGAGCAAAGAGGGGGAAAAAAATCAAATTTGGGTGGAAAGTGAAAAGCGAGAATCCTGTTTTTATGTAGATATGTGCATGCGACCCCGCTGCCCATGGCTGCGTCATCAATGTCTCTAAGGACGTTGCCAGGGGAACGGAGGTCGCTGCAATTCAAAAATCGCACAGAAAACGAAACTTTTGTCAGTATTGTGTAATTGATGGCCTTGTAAAATCTTCAACAGAGACGATGATGTGTCAACCAAAATCATTAAGTCTTCGTTTTCTCTCTAGTTCCGTGTAGAAATTCTTTTCTCTCGCCAATATTTCGACTAACATAAAGAAATAAAAAAACACACACACTTGCATATGCCAGGTAATACAACAGGCACATGTCAATTTATTAGAACATTCCATGTCTGTACGTCATCGCATAGATTTGGACAACTGGCTTTTGTAAATTCTTTAATCTCTGTCACTTTTGTTGTTATGTTGGCTTTAATGCTGACGGCTGTGTATAAGCACATACTCGTTTGTTTCAAATTTTAGGAAAAACTTTTGCTCTTCTTAAAAAGTCTAATCTGGGCAGTGCTTCTGCTCTTGCCTTGACCTCCTTGTCTATTAGTTGGAAAATGAACACTATCAAATTCATTTCCCTTGATTTCCCACGATGTCCGTCAGCGACGGGCGCCGAGAAAATCCAGATAGCATGGACCATTTTCGTCACGTCCGCCAGTAAGAAAGCATCGCTATATGCACGTGAACGCGAGACGTGCAATACCTTTTATCTTCAAAAGTTAAAGGACAATATTGCGACGATCGACGGATCGTTTGTGCCCTGGGATCACTCCCTTTGCCGCTACTTCACCAATCTCAGTCACAATTTCCCGAGGTCTTTGCCGCGGCTTACATTTTCAAATGACAAGATCGATAATTCTTTGCCAACTTTGACACGAAAGGAACTTATCTTCTCGCATGAGATCTTCAAAACTGATGCCACAAATCATATCGAATGGGGAATCCCTGAAAAAAGTTATCTCAAAGACAAAGCGGATTTGTAATCGCATTATCCTGCTAATCCTGTTGATTTGTGGTTCACCTGATCAAGCAAACAGCAAAACGTCGTAAGTTTTACAAGGTGCAGTGTCTAGTGTTTCGAGAGTTTCAAACTTTTCACAGCGTACAGAGCATCGCTTCTCGAAGGAGTCTATACTTCACACGAGGTTTGGTTACCTTTGGGAACCAATCAAATAGATTCAAACTCCAAGATTTAATTTATCAGTTCCAGAAATTAAAATGTCCAACTCTGAAAATTGAAGTATATCGAAACGTTACATTGTTGAACGATGTATGAAACCACACATACAACGTGTGTCAGTCAGTAGACTCGTCCATACAAAAGATCACAAATTTTATTACAAGAATTTGTCCATTTAGTTTGAATTACAGATTATAGTCTGCGTATTCTGGCTACCAAAACGGTAAAGACCGCAATGCTGTCTGGACTGATGGAAAATAAAACCATTTCAAAAGTCACATTGATTTGGTATCTGTACACAAATTTACGAACTCAGCGATTTCACATTTCTTGGTTACTTTGCGGCATTCTCGTCCGATTATGAATTGGAAAAAAAAACGCACGAGGGAACTGCCCCCTCTTTATGAAACGAGCCTGGACATACATACCTGTGTGAAATCAACCGCTTCCAAAGCTGTTCAAAGGTATCAAAAAAGTCACGATTCTGCATGACTTGTTAAGTCTAACTTTCTTAAACCTTGGCCTTTCCAACTCACCAACTCACTAACTCGAATATATATCCATCTCTATTTCATAGTTGACGAGTATTGGTTTGTCAAAATTTTGAAACTCACTTTTATCTTAGTTTTTTCTGACTTCAATCACCGATGATGTTTATTTGACAGTAAACTGAAGTGTGTGATAAACTTTGTGATTTGAAGACTGCAAATCGGATTGTGCTTTGTGTGGCTTGCAGGGGTTCCAAACAGTGGGCTTGGTATCTGGCAGTGCTCCCCGCTGACTGCCCATACCGCGTACCTTCGCTTCTGTGTCACCATTATGCTAATTATGATTACAATTTAAGAAAGGTCGTTTTTTCAGTCCATGTGAAAAGCAAATTAATTTGGTTTTGCAAACTATACGCTATCGATTTTGCCGCCGATCGAGTAAATGCTGAAGGCGTTCCCCCACTGTTCTCGGAAGATCTATTTTTTTACCCTAATAGTTTAGAGCAGATTAGTGCAGTCGGCCGTCAACGGAAGGGAAAACTGAACTGCAGCTCAACGGACTCTCCAATCTGCCTTCCATCCCTTCGATTCGTTTCTTCGTTTCTTCGATAAAAATCGCGCATTTTTTTTGCTCCACTGTCCTGGTTGGATTGCCAACACTTGTAGAATCGTCAAATGATCTATCTGATGGAAGCCTCACAACGTGTTTTAACGCTGAACAACACATTATTCACAGTCCGTGTATCTTTGCTTTGGCCAAAACAGCGTAAAATCTTCCGTGGGAAAACAAACAAGTAAATTGACAAAACAATACGCGCCAATTACGACAGCTCCCTTGAACTTTTGCGCCGTCTTTAAAATTTCATGTACAGCATACAACTGTTCTATTTTCATTCGAAACTAAAATGAAAGAAATATAACATTTAATCTCTTTGCACAAACATGGATTAAAACGCACTCTCACGAAACATATTTTCGGTTGCCAAATGTGAACGTAAATTTGTGCCTGTCGTCTGCAGCTTAGTAAAAGTGGCGTTTTCACGGACAACCTTTCAACGCAATGATGTCCGCCAATATTAGAGAACAGTAATCTTCGCTCGACCTGTGCTTTAGTCTTAGCGCGTTAAACAGTGTGCTATTGGTAGTTTTAGTTCTCCGTAAAATGCAATTTCTCCGTTTTGCCGCCAATGATCTTTCGCCCATGGAACGACAATTTCAATTCAGGAGCCCTTTGTTGTTTTGAAAGTTTCTCCAGACTCAGTGGTATTCAGTGATATTTGTATTGCTGTCCGACACTATACATAAACAATGATTTTATAATATGGGCCACGGACGCAGCATAGCTAGTTGTCGGCACTGCTATAGCGTAATCGGAAGAAAACCGGATAGAGCGGAAAATCTACGAACACGAAGATAAGAACTCCATTTTAGCTACTTGAACACTCACTTGATGATCCTCACCAGGACCCCTCAAGTGGCCTGAAAATAGAGCAGTTTGAACCCTCTTGAAATTGAGTAATCTTTCTACTAAGATGTTGACAGTGTAGGAAGTTGCGTGTAACGCCATGTTATAGTCTACTGAAATATGTACAGTAGCATTGTATGTCTGAAGGAAGAATGTATGTATGTATGTATGTATGTATGTATGTATGTATGTATGTATGTATGTATGTATGTATGTATGTATGTATGTATGTATGTATGTATGTATGTATGTATCTATGTATGTATGTATGTATGTATCAATATATCTATCTGTGTATCTATCTATGTATCCATCACATGCGTACATGAGTGTGTTCCTCGACCTTGAAATCTTGAAGGATTTTTGATCTATTATGTTAATTAGCGATGGAAATGTCAATCTATCATAGCTGTCAATCACAAATAAATCAATTAATTACTTCGTCCATTTCAACAGTGTCTAATTGGTATTAGTTCTTCATCGCCGTCATTGTTTTCCTCGACAAAGCCACACTAGAACACGGTACAAGTTACAACAGACAGACAAAAGACTAATTGTTACAATGCGTGGTTTTGGAATCACCGGTCACGCGCCGTCTCTGTGCGTGTGTAGTGTCACTAATCCACTCTCCCACTGCGTGGCTAGAGACAGCGTGGCAGTCATTATCTTAGAAAGATGAAGTTACAAGAAAAGAAATATAGATTTTAGAACTTTAGGAAATGGAAGGAAATTGCACTATGACTGAGGTATCGATGTACAGGGCGTGTTCTCTCTTCAAATTATTTGGATATTTTGGATGACGCAACCTTAGCTATGGAAGGTGAACAAAGTAACTTTGATTAAACAATGATGTGCCTTTAGGCTGATTGTATTTCCCACAACAAATCGTTTGGATTGAAGACAGAAATTCCCAAGGAAATCATTTAAGGATCGGTTCCTGGAAAGAAACTCTTTCGAAAGCGGTCAAACACAGATCAGGCGAGGGACTTGCATGTTTGCCACAATTTGGCAACATTTGGACATGATCGCTATTGCAACAAAGTTACAGCTTGAATTGTAGGTATCTCGTCCAGAGATACCTGGTGACGATAGTTTGGATAAAAAGTTTATTTGGTGGGAATTAGGAAGAGGCAGAACCAAGGGTTCATTATCGCAGAATTGTCGATTTGCGTTGTTGTTACGAGAGTTTATTTTGATTTCATTCGAACACATTCTGTTTGTGACGCCTTTTTTTTTCTGAAATAGTTATTGTTCAACAGATCCACAAAACATCAACAGACGATTTTCCTTTGTCGTTCTATTGTTGTCAAACCGTGCCGACTCAAATGAAGCCCCGGATGTCCACCTTGAATAGCAACACCGGATGCATTATTTCCGTACTTTACAAGCAAGAGTGTGATTTGCTTGGCCAACAAAAACCTAAGTATAGCATGCGGATTGCTAGAGGTTGTCTGATCTTATGTAACTCAGTACAAGGGTTTCCAAGCATTGTCATCTACAGACATCACAGAATTCTGGTGGCAGATGTAGTGATATTTATCTGTCAAGAAAATTTATGTTTGAATTCACTCTTACGGCTAGTCAGTATAGTACTAGGTTTTGTTTTTTGACGGCCCTTAAAGACAGCGCGTATTTAAAAATTCGTATAGTTTTCACGCTGACAGCTTACATACAGTTTGTGCATCGTACCTAAGTCTTGAAGAAAATCACATTGTTCATGAAACACAAACTGTCAGCCTTGCCATTACAACACTTTGATTTCATATACTTTTTTCCCTAGAATCGTCAGCTTGTTGTCAACAGTAGCATTTGACATAACACATATACAGGCTGTGTAGGGTTGAATATTGGCTATTTGGACATGAAATGAAGGATAAGAACAAGTATTTTGCACTCAGAATAAAATCCCGTGATTCTTTCACAAGAACCGCTGTGCGATCAGCTAGATGGACAATGGTTTTCCTGTCACAGTACGTTATTTGTGTAATCACCGGCGGAAAGAGCAATCCGGATTGGCGGGAAATTTTGTAACCTAGTAGCCTATGATATTTTCATAATCTCCAATAGTGAAGCTTGTTTTTGCCCCGCAAGGATGCCGAAAGACAGTTTTGTCAATATACAGAATGCTTTTCGTAAATTATGCAATATGACCGTTTATGAAGGATTTTAAGGTAGATACTGATGTACTGATAATAAAATTGGATATTACGGACATAGAGGCGATAGTAACACGTTGAAAGCAGGTATGTCAACATGATAAATAAACCTTTTTGTAGACAGAACCAAAATATTGGAAAATGAGTCAACATTTAATGGAGCTGAAGTAAAAGACGTATTTATATCCTATATATGTGCTTAGATGACGTCAACATGTTTACAAGAAGGCTATTTTCCAATAGTAATTACTACATTTGTCTAAATACTTCCTGCTTTGGCATAAGTTGAAGGATCGTATTCCTTAAAGGAACACGTGTTTAAAAAGCCAGACCGGCAACCGCTTCTGTTTCCGTAAACATCACTGGTGACACTGCACCGGATTCCCTCTTAGCCTAGTGCAAGATGGGTATTCTTTCGTGTTTAAAATTCTATCGTAACGATAATCACGTACCTCCCATCTTGCACTGTATAATAATTCCTCTCGGGCGGCGCTGTTGGTGACTATGTCACCGTGCATTGACAGTGCCACGGGTTTCATCGGATACAAAACTATGACTTTTCTTTTTCGTTTTCGGACAGATCGTAAGCTCGTAAGGAAAAATGTTGTCAGTATTGTAGCTTTACGCATCCACCCACGAATCACAATCATAAAACAGACACAGGGTATGAATATTTAAAATGTACTCATGAAAGTCGACGTCAATTGTGATTTATAGTAGTAGAGGGGTTAAATGTGTACAACCTTCTCCTTTTAATCTTTAAATAAGTATTCTTTTAATGCAGTGTAACAATGTTTATGACCAAGGAACAGTTGATAATAAAAGTGGCGTTGATTGGCTATTTCTCAGCCCTGTTTACCGTTATCTCTATTGTGAATGGAGGCAAATACATAGCGGTGATTACAATAACAATTAAATATAGTGAGAGAGTATCGCGCGTGACGTTTAGGACCCCCTAGGTCGTATCATTTCACGCTTCACTCCAATTTTCGAAAAACTCAGAGATGATTTATTTGCCTAATGGACAATACGGTGTGTCCTCTCTGTAATTTAACGATTTGGTGTTTACAGAAAGCGTGTTAGAATGTCGACAATCCGTCAAGTTGTTGTGCGGACGAAAAATCAAACTTGTGACTCCCGTTATAGTAGCGCTCCGTGAAAAAGCTACAGTTCTGTGATTCTCCGAGAGGGTGCCAATATTTCTGAAAAAATTCATTCACAAAAGTCAAAGATTCACTTTCTTAGCTACCAATGTTACACATTCTGTCAAAGAAAATCGGTCGCTAACGCTGTTGGTATAATAGGGCGCTCTGACAGAAAATCATAGGCACTCCTATGATGACGTCATCAAACTAGATGTCATGGCCACGTGACAATCATAGATGCTGAAAATGCCGATCAAATAAAAAAAATACATGAATTGAAAAATACAAACAAAAATAAAATTCAGAAAGACTTTACAACCAATGGTGAAGGTCATTGTCACACTGCCTTCATCAATTGTGATCCAACATCTTAACTTTACTGACAACCTCCCCGGGCACAAAAAATATCAGAAAAAAGAGTAGCATTGCAAAAAGTGACATCAGCAAATTTTGCAACCCATACTTTTTTTTGTAGTTTGTAATCCCAGTGTACGGTGCAGAACCATAGCAGAATGCTGGCCGTCAACGGCGTACACGTTGAAAGCATAAGACAATTGAAAGGTTTGTACCAGAAGAAAGCACGTTATCTTTGCTTTTCCCCCGAGTAGCCAATGGATGCATGCGAGCAACCAATATGAACCGAAGAAACATTTTGCTGCCAAAACTATAGAGACAGTGATCGTTTCAAAATGGTGATGTTATTTTGTTCGGTGACACACAGACGTTAACTTTTGAACCGACCGGTGTTCGCGCCAAACGGCAGATAATATGATGTTCGTTTATCTTCAGAGAGGAAAGTGTGGTATTAAGGTAGAACGCACCTCGGGGACAGAAATTCGGGCCTTCAAATTCTATCAATTTTCTTCAGACCTACCACTTGTGGGGGCTCATTTTGAAGCTCTTGGCGAAAGAAAAGTTTTCACCGTCTTAGTTTTTCAAAAATCAAAAATTTTATTTTTTGCCATAGAGTTAACACAGGGATGGCGGCCATTTTGAATTTCAAATATCCAGAAATCGCAAGTTATTTGTCTCTCTGGTACCAAAGTTTGCACGGTGACCCCTGATTTTTATTCTTGCTTTGGTAAGAGAATGGTCGAAAGTTTCATTTAGGAAAGTTTGAGCAAAAGTTTAAGTCTTTCACTTTCGAGGTGCATATTACCTTAAGCCTTACAAATAGTGGACGTATATTATCCTTTTCAAACTTTGAACCAAATTAAACCTTCATTTCCTGACTCTAATCTTGACCCTTCCCATTGTAATGAGTTCATTGAAATTAGTTTAATAGGATGCCTAATCCCTGATAAAAACGGATACATTGATTTGTTGGATGGATATTAGCAAGCTTCTAAAAACTTTAAACAGCAGATATCGAAATTAATAAAGTAATGGTTGCTAGGGAATTTGCTTTTTGAAAGAAAAATAAAAGGACGCAGAATAATTTCGAAAGCGAGGTATTTTTTTGATGGAGTTCGGAAAGTGCTATCGACTTTCACGGTTCTTGACGACTTGCCTTTTTACACTGCATTTGACCGAAGCCACGTCGCGTCGTCGCCGATGTTGTTGCGGGGTTAGCGCGTGCGTCCGCCATTGATTTGAGGTCGTATCGATCATTTGTCATTCTCCTCTGAAAAATTCATCCCTTGATTCGACACACTTGCAGTGGAACTGCAATAACCTTTGAGTTCATTTCATGTCACGTTATACTTTTTAAGAGATACTATCCCCTGGAGCACCGCGTTTGCCAGCGCGCCTTGAAAAAATACCCTGCGGTCACGAATGAATTAAAGCATATCACTCCAGGAGTTCAAGTTACGTTCAGGCATATAGTTAACGCTTTCCCAACCAGACGATTTCTGTCAAAAATCATGAGAAACAACTTCCGCTTAAGTAATGCATAAATTTATCTCATTTTAAATAAAACGCACGCTTTTATCCGGGATCAGCTACGAGGGGAATGGTACACCATTGATGGATAGGAAGATTGCGGCAGAAGATATACCGTTTGTGAATTTAAAAATCCCAAAAAACAAATGAACATATTGAAACCAAATCAACAAGAAAGCCTTCCCCGACAAGGGTACGGGAATATTTTAATGCTCTGCTCAAACTAGTTTTCTAATCACTCTGGTAATACTGAAGTATCCACATCTTCCGAAGATTCAAACAAAGGACATATTTTTCGTTACCACTTTTAGAATGCCTGATAGTTTTCATGAAAGTTGTACAGCTCTGTAAGTATCAGCAGTTGTAAAGTCTTGGAGGTTTTGCTGGAAACGTTATGTTCATAGAGACACACACGTATACGTACACCCTAACAAACACTGCAGCGGAAATATGCCAAATGTAATGTCGCTACAAAGTGTGAGAGTGATGAAACCTCGTGCTCCTCGTACAATGCTTTCTTGTCAGTTCCTCTGAAATTTCGCTCTTATTCAGCTTTTCGACATGTCCAAATGGCGCAAACACGGCGACTTGTGATTCACATATTAAATCTACTCTTATTGGATCGCTCAAGTCAAACAAGGAATAAACAAGCGAATCGCTGATATTTTCACAAATCGTCATATTTCGAGTACATGTTCTTGCGTTGGTTTTTGCCGCGTTCAGTGTGTGCCTGTCGTCTGCGTTAGAGCTGCAAATTTGTTTCAAGTGTTGGTCGCAGTCAAGGAGCTTGAACCTATAAGTGCTAGTGTTGGCTCGACCTTCGCGCGTTCAGTGTCGCCTGGAAACCAAAACCGTATAAATAGTCTCTAAAGTTGTCAGCCTGTAAAGAGAAGAGGAAATATATGTTTGAATGATTTAATCTGACCTTGTTCCTTGCTTGCTCTATTGTCAAATACTCAAAAATTGATACTTCGTATCGTGACAATTTTATAACTTTTTCTTGGACTGCCTTGTAGTTTTGCAAAAGCCCCACTGTTCTTTTTGCTTGCCCCTCTGAAACAAAGCCTAGGCCTAGACCACGTACAGGGAATTTGATCATGCAGATAAGTGGAAGGTTTTCATCTTGAAAGGGGATTTTCTCGATAGATCTTCCGGTAGTTAGTTTGTTTTTTCCCGTTAAAGTTTGGCCAACGAAATTCAACGAGGACACGCGAATCGCACGCGTCCTCCGAGCGACGTCCAATGAGCGCAGTGCTTACATCGGTTGGGGCAAGTGCCACGGGATTCGATTGGTCCACGGCTTCGATCCCCCTTGAGTCAAGTCCACGCCCACATCAGCAACACAAAGGTAGCGGGTTGAAAAGGCGAGTTCCGGTTTTACGTACGATACATAATTACTTGAAGGGGAGCCCGAAGAGTCATTTCGAATTGAACAGTCAGGTTGTCCTATTCCCAAGTCATACCGAATAGGAAGACAAATTGACGTTTCTTCAACGAGCGGGAAAATCCCCTTCATCGTCGTCACCTCCTGACGGAAGCAGTGATATATTTCCAGGACTCTTGTTGACGATCGGCATCGATCTCGGAACAGACCGACACCAAATCGGAAGCTTCTTTCAGAAAAAAAGGATTTCTGTTTTAGCTGAGCATCCTGGCAAACATCACAGCGGACATCACAGCTCTACAAAAAATGCACCGCATTGCGCATCCGTCTTCAGCCAGCCCGACCGACTGCAAACATTCTTGTTCAATGTTTCTGGCGGCGACCGGTACGCGTCATATTTATGTTAATTTTCTAGTGTAAACTGTAGAAATGATATTAATAAGTATCAGTAATTATGTTGAACCAACATGAAATATAAAAAAAAGTTTTGAATCGTCGTCAAATTTCACCGAAATTGCTATTGAACTGCATATTGCACTTTAAATAATTATTCTTGTCACCAAATATTAATGTCACCTGTTTTGAAATTACTTTTCTGGAGTTTTTGCGTGATACAATTCAAGTTTGCGGCATTGTCACAAAATCTTGCGAAGCCTTTTTCGCTCCGCATTTACTTAAGGAACTTCCGACCGTGGAAATTGTTGTCACCAATTGGCTCTATCCGCCGCCAAGATGTCGCTTTACCCGTCGCACAGGTCCCCTTTGCCGTTATGTTGTGTAGAGCCGTGCCGAAGAAGCGCTATTAAGGCAGCACAGCATATAAAAAAATCGAACGCGGTGTGAGAGTCTTAAACGCAACGAAGACAATACGAGCTAAAAAAAACTGGTCAGGTACACAGACACGGTGCACATCATGATCATCTTTGGTTCTTGTCGCCGTCCCGAGTGTAATTCCTGGAGCGTGGCGGAACAGTAGGGCCACGCGCCCTATAATCCGACCCTGGAGTCATGACCACTCCTGTAGTATGACCGTTCTGATATGGTCACGGGACAACAATGAGAAGTCGTGAATATCGGCATAGCACTGTTAATCCGCCCATGTACAATTCCCTTATTTGTCTCAGGCCTGCGTAATAAGTCCCTGTCAGTTCATTCACTCGGCCACAATCGACACATGCCCGAACAATGTACTTTACTATTAACGATACTTTAGAGCACACTGGCTTTGCAATCTCAGAGAATATAAATTCGCGTTGTACAAAAATAAAACTGACCCAGTATTTTGATATCTTTCAGTCTTGTGAAATTTTAGACAAATTTATAGCGCCAACTTTTTGTTTTTTTCTTGATTGCTGTGAGTTTAAACTTGTCGTGTTTCTTCTCTCAATTCTGTGCCTGTGTTTGATAGAAATGGCACAGCTTCTCCTACACCATTGCCAGTATCACGACCTGTAACGTTTCCAGTAGATACACAGTTTTAATCACCCCCTCCCCGAAATTTTCTTACCGATGCAACAAGCATTCCGATCAGCATTGCCGTTGCCACCACAGCGAGTCCAAGCTTTTGATACCGTACGCCTGTGTGTATACAAATCATATTTAAATGCGTCGATATAATTAATTTTAAAATTGTATCTGTCATTTATTAAAAATCACATATTAAAAAAACTGCGTCCCATTTCTACGTACAAAGTGGGAACTTATTATCAATTAGTTAATTAAATTTTCCACCACATAAAGCTCACTACGTGCGCCTTCATTTTGAGAACCGTATTAAAAATGCCAAGGAACACAATGATGAGCGGACGTTTGCAAACCCAGGTAGTTTTGTTCGCCAGTCGTCTTGTTCCGCTCATTGCCGTCTGTTACGTCGAAGGGTTTGCAACGAATATCGGTGCAAAAATATCTTGAAGTCAAAGCTAGTGTAATTATCCAGTTACCTGTGCAACAGACTTGGTCGACTGTAGGATGTTCTCACCATTCCATGGCTTGGATCCTTTGGGATATCCAGGAAAGGGATGAAGAGGGTTTAGACGGTAGCATATGTGCTTCTAAAATCTGATTTCGTAACTTGACTAAGGCGATGAATGGTGTTTAATTCGATTGGCTGAGTGCATAGAATAGGTCGTAAGTTTTCATCTGTCTGTTTTCTGTCACTAAGCGCAGTTTTAATATCCAGTCGCTTGTTTATAATCTCTTTCTTAGTGACTGGCAACCAAACCGCTCGTCGTCGATTGAGGACAGTTGGACTTGACGGGCATTGTGACGGGGCGTCGACATAATTTGACTCCGTAATAGCGACAAATTTGCCGTTGTCATCGGGGTGAATGAATCTGGTCGACATGTGGCTAATTTCAATATAGAACACCAATATCACAGATGCGTAGTGGCGCGTTCATACTGTCTGTACACGCTGACAAGTTTTTTCAGAAAAAAAAAATCCACGACATGGTCATCCATGATTAACAACACTTAACGAAGCCCTTTCGATTGACCATCTAGGCGTACTTGGTGATTTTTTTTGTCCTTTTTCTCACAATCACGATAAATAAAATCGACTTTAACTCTAACGCATTGAGATCGATCAGAAATCGACATCAGATGATGCAGTTTGCCAGTTTGAAACGCACTTGACACAAGA
>LD349233.1:308326-324029 GCA_001465055.1 Ptychodera flava | reverse complement strand
TTTTAACACGTTGGCTATTATCAATGTTATTTTTCTTTTAACACAGTTCTTTGAATCAAGCGTTACGCAGACATATTGTGGTGCTGTCATGTATTGACCGTGATTGAATTAATTAGTCGTTTTAAGGGAAAGCGAAAAGTTACGGAAGTACGAGTACAGTTTTAAAACTTATTTTAAAAAATAACATAAAAACTAGACTCAAATATTGTAGTGCGGTATTTTCTGGTGATTTACATTAAATGCCAGAAAAATAAAGAAAGCGGGTTTATCTTAGGCTAACATTAACCTGACCCAGTTATCGATAAGTGATATTTCCATAAAAATTTCAACAATGTACTTATTAAGTGTCGCATGGATTAATCTAGCGATGTGTTTGCAACATTGTAATACCACTGGACACGAAACGAACACTTCATCGGCGCTCGGCACGTGCCTTTTGCACAGCTAGTCTACGTCGCTCGTTTACTCAGCGCCCCGTAAAGTGTGCGCGAACCCACATTCAAGGCGCCGTCCTCTAGATGGGCGAGTGACAGCGACCTGACCGTTTGTTCACATTCCCAATCTCAGAATATGTGGCCTCGTGGTTTTCAAACGAAGCAAAATGTCGGACACTTGCAGAAAGTGGAGTGCACTGTCTAGGATTTTGCACTGATCAGTGTTGGAAGATTACAAAAGCTTTTTATCGTTTTGTTTTTTTCAAAAAAACCCGATTATTATGACGTATTGAATAGCGACGTGATTGGGCCAAACAAAAACAATGGTTCTTACGTTTCCAACACAAAACACCGCTGTATCGTACATTGTACCGGTGTTGACAGTAGATCTTTGCGCTGATATTTCATTCACGGAAAAGTGGCGTGTGAAAATAATTTTAGACAGTTCTCTTGGAATTCTTGTCTAATCGGAGGCTTCTTGCTTCAGGGCGTGTTCTTCGTCAAAAAAGATCTCTTTTGGTGGACGATTAGCGCCCCAAACACAACACAGTGTAAAGCTCACCGACAAGCTATAGGCTACTGCCGAATGCACACCAGTCCGCGTATTACAACTCGACAATAATACATTTATCCCAAAGGCAATTTTCACTGCCTTAAAATTTTTAAGAAAATGTACGGGAATTCAGATTGATAAAATAGATGCTGGAACTGTCTAAATCGGGTCCGAAAGGATGACAGGTTATTTCGCTGTGATAATGAATATTTTTATTTGTTTTAGTATTAAAAATCATTGGTATAAAACACGTTGATAAAAAACCACGCTGCCTGGACGATAATGATGGCGACTAGTAGTAAGATGATTATATGCGTGATAAATCATTTTAAGAATTAGATCGTTTGAGCACTGGCCAGTTATCTGGGTAAAGAATAGGATGGAACTGACTTCATGGCTTCGAAGCAGATGATATCTTGCCAGAGGTTTAGACTATGTAACGTAAGGTAAGATTTTCCGAACCACAGTGTATCAACAAGTGGTTTGACAAAGCACAGATGTGATTCCATTTACAAGTACCCGGATGTATTCGTCTGGTCAAGCTGAATTTATGATCACCGAGAGTCTTGAAATATCCGAGCATGCGTCCCTTATTTTTAGAAACATCGATACAACAGCTATAGCAAAGTCATACGTCATGTTTTGTCGAACGTCGGTTGATAATGTTTTGTGGTTGACCCGCCCTCAACGGTATTGCGACTGAATAAACAAATTACACAATTCGTAGTTGTCTGCTCCTTAAACGATATTTGTTTTGTTTATTTTACTTTTAATAATATGATGCACTACATTGCTATATAATGTAATTGCGTGAGATTCTGAAATCCGTAATTCGGCTTTAATATTTTTTATAGATATATTTGAAAAACCGACACTGGTGGCGATTTCTTCACTCTAAGAAGTCGTTCGACGTTGCTTTGTTTTTGCCGACCTTTCTTTTGACGCCATTCTGAGGAAGACACTCACCAGATCAGGTCCTGCACATGTCGTTTCAAAACTTTGCATATATCGTGTTCGTGCTCAGAGTACTCGGAATTATTGTAATAGTAAGCATTAGCGGTGTTGATGAACGTTTTTGTTTTCAACCGCACATGATTTTGAAATATGCTGAAATATGTAACTTGCAAATAATGAACAAATGAGTAGTAGGTAAAGACGTGAACAAACAAACAAACAAACAAACAAATAATTATTGTCCTGAAAACCATTTACATCTAAGGTGACGTTTAAAATTAATTTCACCATTACGTCAGTAATATCCCATTACTCTGACTTGAATACTGGGTATTTCCCTCATTCAGACGTCTGAATATCATATAATATCGGATTCACTTTATTCATGGAAGTCATAACAAAATGAGGCACTGTAAAATAGTCAGAGCGAAATTGTCACATGATTGTGCAAACTTTTGAGTTCAGAGTGGACTATATTCTCACCGTATTCGGCCGATGCGGCACAACGCTGCACTTCTCAGAATTCGCGCTCTTTTAATGTGAAGGGCGGTTGATTCAACTGCTAGTTTGCAGTACATTGTTTCGAGGCTTCCATAAAGGTGTTGTCGAAAATCAAATAGCTGCACGCGCGGATGGTCGCGCGCCACGCGACTGGCATGCGAGATATTGTACCAGACAATAGATTGATCACCGTTCATGCATAATTAATTGAGTGACGTTTGCTCATTGGCTGGAAAAAATGAGGCTACGCAAGCTACTCAAAAATTTTCTTGTTTGAGTCAATTCAATCGAGCGACGTGTTTTCAGACGTAAGCATATCACTTGTTTAAAATTAGGATCGACAACAAATGCCAAACAGCGCATTTTAAGAATAATATCTTAGTTTGTTCCCTTTTAGAACTAAAAAATGAAATTTCGATTGCAGAGGTTACAAAGAAAAAATTCAAAATTCTGATTGCAACGACTGCCGACTTAGGGAGTCGGATTGCAGTCCCCAGAGGTGTTTTACAGGTACCTCCCTTAATAAGCGAATGTTTTACTTTAGTTAGGTATTTAAATCGAGCGATAAACATTCACATTTTCATTTGACTACGATTTCCTTTGCTTGTCGTCCAACAAAACCGACGTCACCGTGTTTGTCAAGTGTAAGCTGTGGCCGATTTTCGACTTCATTCAGAGTATTTGTTGTGAAAATTGGGAGAGAGAAAGTGAAAAGTCGCCCCTGTGTCATTGCAGGCGACAACGCATTCTCCATCCGACAGGGATAGCCTACAAGACGGTTTCCATCATTGCGTCAACGACAGTTATCAAGACGGAGTTCCCGGGTCGTTCTCCCCCATCTTTCGCTAACGACTACCGGTCGTGCAAACAAATGTCCCCGCAGAACGACTGCTCCAACAATAGTTGCAAGCTTTCCTGTCCGATGTTCCTCACAACAACAGGTATGGCCTTCAATTTACTGTCCTTCAATTTATCACCGTGTAACGACGTGCAGTCTTGTCTACGGCTAACTTTTCTCGACATTCTTTCCGATTTTAAGATGGTTACTCCTAATTCATAAGCTGGAAAACTTCCTTTTTCAGATATCTAATATTAGACAACGTGGCGTTTAATATTTACTCTTCCACGTGTTTGGAACTTAATCACTTTAATTACTGAAGAATTTCCGCCTAAATAATCATTAGAGAAATGTTAAAAACGGACAAGAGAACGTCAGTTTGTTTTTTAATAGATATTTTATTAAACATACAATATCGCTATACACATTTCTCTTTCAAAACTTTGTGATTCAATACGGAAAAAATGATCCTGGCCATGATCTAATGCACCATGTAGACCAACTATACCATCTAAATTGTGAATTGGCTCGTCATATCTTCTGGATCGTGTATTGACGTCGATTCGCGATATAAATCACTCTCAAAAGTATTGTGAAAATGATTCGACAAAAGCCTGTAATCTCCAAAAGATCAAGAAATAGGCTTATTCTTTAGTTCCTCTGTTACCCGCCAAAAAGTGATTCAAGAAATTGAAGGTACTTTGCCGAGACAAATGTGAACAAAAATTAATGCACTGCATTTTCTACTACTATATAAAGTGTTGAAAAATTACAGATTTGTTTCCAAAAAGAAGTGTAATCGGTGTCGCATTGACATGTCATCAGCTTAAACATTTTGTTTGGATTTTATTTTGATAACGACAGAAAGTGTCCTCACTTATTCAAAGGGATATTTATAGGCGCGACTGAAAACGTTGTTTTTTTCTTGCTGCTAGACACTTGGAAAAATAGATTTTTCAACGACCGTGGATTTAGACAAGCGGAAACAAAATATTTACGAATTTTTGCTTTTATTAATGTAAACTAGTGAAGTCTGATAAATCTGTTGTCTGTAAAAAACTTAATTTTTTCACACAGTTACGAACAATATTTATGATTTTGCTTTCATTTTTATTGTCGTTTCAATAAATAAAGTGTACACTCTTATGGAATTCCTGATATTCGCTTATGGAATGCCGCATTGGTACAGCTTGGAGATTTGACAGTCACCAGGCATGGCACACAGACACCAGTTATCCAATGACATGCATTACAGCATTTTCTTGAATAAACATTGTGTCTCTATCCCAGCAAGGTTAAGCAACATACTGTTTTATTTACAGCCGAGTCGTCGTACGAGTGTTTGATGCGGGAACGCCAGGGAGCCTGGGCCGGAGCGACGCCCGCACAGCAAAAAAGTGAGTCACCGAAATTTACCACGTTTGGCCACGGTGCCGTGGTTTCGCTCACTTTTGACAATGCACAGTCACTCAGAGAGTATAGAATAGACTTCATCAATCTCCGTACATCAACAATGAAGGGTGTCATCTCTGTAGCGATGCTATTACACCTGTTTTGACGTTGCCATCAAAAGAGAGAATTATATGTTTATTCAGCGTATTACGGGCACCTACTGTGATATTGGGTGTCTTCTATTCATTGGAGAATGCGTCTAGTGGGTAATTTTGTGAACACAAAATGTAAAGCCACTCACAAAATCAAGCAATATTGACATCACTTGACGGCCACGCTGACTGTCCGTGTAGTTTACATGTAACGCACTGGGTGTCCTAAACTTGCATTATCCATTCTGATTCGACACTGTCACCTTTATTTATCTCTACATCTATGATGACACGTGTGTAACATTTCCGCAGACATCAAGATTGGGTTTTGTCTTGAAGAAATATTTACCAATTTAATGAAGGAAACAATAAACTAGACACTGATGCAACAGTTCGAGTCTGTAATACAGATTTAGGGAAAATTTTAATTTGCAAACTTAGTACATAAATATTTAATGTCATCTCGACATTAAAACGAAGTGCAGCTTTTCACATGACATCATCAAAGTCGTAATATTTTTAGGGAATGAATTTACAACTTTGCCACTGTTGCGTGAAGCGTGTACTACCTTGTTGGGCAAGGGTACTGTACTTTATTATTAAATCAGTTTGAGTGTCTTTAATTCCCCACCACTCTCCTTGAAGGACAGCGCCACAATCATGAAATAACATTTTGCTATAGAGTTAACGGAGTCTAAATACGACAGACAATTCTTTTTGAACTGTTCAGCGACGTTGATGCCGTGTAGTGCCACGAGACAAGATTGTTCTATGTCTAAATCACCAGCATAGGACGCCATTTCAGCTCGCTGAGTGCATATTTCACGCGAAGAATTGCCATAAATTTTGGAAACAATCACTGTATGAGTATAGCCTTGTATGAGCTGTTGTCATCGAGACATGATTTACCAAAACTGCGCCCGCTTAGAAAATTAAAAGGACGCGGTTAGATTTCTATCCACGAACATGGACAATCTAGACTTGGTGAGATTGGCCGTCATAGCGTTGATGTCTGTATCTGCATGTCTTGGACGGTACGGAGATAATACGCACTCATGGTCGATTACTATGAAGCAGGGTTCAGCGTAAAGCTTGAGCTAATTAATAACTGACTGACCATAGATTTTCCGCCAACGACTGTCCTAGGTATCTCGCGCAAATACCCCCTTTGACGAGTTTTGACTTTGCTCTCAGTCGTAAAAATGACTTTTTTTCAAATAGAAATATACATCTCGATATTGACATGTTAGGCTATGCTTTTTCATGTGAGTTGACGTTGTTGCAATTTTAAGCCATGCCGATAATGGGGGACACATAGCACAGCAAAAGATGTACAGTCTATAACCCGCCAGAATTCCAGCTTTCTGATTCATATGTCAAATAATTGTAATGCGCACGCGTACTCTTGTCAGACTCGAAGCCACCGTCCGTGGTCAAATACCGACATCGACATCACAAATCTGAATTGAGAAGTAGTGGAGCATGGTCTATCCCTGACAAATGAACACAGATCGTTCAATATTCCCTGGAATCAACTCGGAAATTTATCAAATTCAGCTGGGCTGCAGAATCAGGGAATTTCAGAAAGCTTAACCAGGAGTACATTTCCGAGCAATCAAGTCAACAATGCCGCTGAAATTTTAAACGGGCAGCGAAATGATGATTGAATCTTATTGGAACCTCGGATCACGACAAGACAAAAATGTTGTTCCGTCAATTTTTCGGCAAAGCAACATAGGGAACGATTTCTTTTTAGAAATCTCATCAATTGATTTTATTACAATGCATGCTCAGTTACGGAGTTTACCCGAAATAAAGAAATTATTAAAATAGTTTTGATGACCGGTGTACAGCTTGGTTACACTTCCAGTGTACAGAGCCACTTTGATCTTGATGACTCCAATTTCAATCGTCAACTTTTATGATAATGCACATTACATAAACAGGGAACGTTCTGAAGTAATTTGCCCTATAGAGTATAGACCAAGAGAGTTGCGTTCCAAGTACATTTTACAAAAATTCATAAATAAAGATTTATAGCCTGCAAAGCTAGCGATAATTTAAAGTTGTAGTCAAATACACTGTGGTTTTTTTTCATCATGAAAAACCTCCGGTCCAAAAACCTATGTGCACGGGGACTGAAAACAATAATTTAACCACTGTGGCCTCAATATACAGCTGTTGTCTTCAACTTTCTTAAGATGGTGGTTTAGTTTTGGGCTTTTTGACTTTTCATGTTTTAACTTCTATAGCAGTTTCCCAACATATTTTAGAAAACAGTTTGACAACACTGTCCTGTGATCTGAGTGATTTTATCATCAAGGAGACTATCTTGCACTCTGAAATAGAAACAGAATACTTCAAATGATACAGTTGTTGCGCTAAGACGTCTCCATTGGACTGGTCCAAGTAACAGCTTGTAGTACGCCGTATGAAAATATGAAAATTACGTGCAAGTATTTGTGAATATTGTACGGGGCTCAAACATACTTCAAATTGGCAGCAAATAGAAGCAAATGAATTTTTGTGTGGCCTTACCAAACAATATTGTACGCAAATGAAAATTAAGCCCTTGTCTTATCGAAATGTGGCATTATTTCGTACGCTCGTGATATAGCTATGAATATTTCTAGTGGGACGAAACGTCTTGAAATTTATATTATTGTAAGAATGCTATGACAAAATTAGGTCTCTACAATATCTGTTGTGTATTATGACAAGGATTGGACACCGAACGGCGCCGTTTGTTTGTTCGTACTTTACCGCAGACATGGAAAGACCAAACGGCCTGACGAACATGAGTTTAGCTTCGTTGATTAGCTTTTATTGGTACGCAGCCATAACTCTGTTGAACGTGCCCGCACGTGTAGGAGACATTTGTTGAAACATGGAGAGTTATTGGCGTTCTCTCTTCTATTTCGTGTTTTTGGGTTTACCGACTGATGACTTAGTAGTGTTCATGAAATAGCAAAGCCATTCTCCATAAAGGATTGATTAGCTAGATAGGCGAGGGAGGCTCGGAAAATTCGCACCCCATGTACAAATGGTTTGGTCTTGCCTAACATTTGACAAAGTAGGCATTGTCTAATATAAGGGATGATGGCTCGATCATCCCGCTCTATGGACGAATCGATTGTGTTATACAGTGGAAATATTCTTATGTCAACTGTCCGCACGGAAAAACGGAGGTTATGTCTAGGCCAGATGGGCTAATATGAATATCGGGTTACTGTGACATTTGGTGACGATACCGAGCATCAGGTCGATCAATGAACAAGTATTTGTGAGTCGTGTCAGTGAAATAATGGACTTCTAATCTAGTCTTACATCGAGTCACAGGTAGTGACAACGTAACATGCAACTCGGTGACACCCATGGTTGGATGACGTGCACGGTTGTACTGAGATATTGTGGGATAGAGGGCGGGCAAGTGGATGTGTGTTGTGTCAGAGGCTATAGGATAGTCTATAGGTTGACAAACAGGTAGAGAAATAACATCAAACAGAATGTCTGGAAGGCGTGCGGACATTTAGCAAAATTAGACTCAATATTGAACCTGGAAACCTGATAATCATTTTGTATAATTTGGATGTCTGCATTCCTCAAAGTATTCTCTTATGGTATCATCTATTTTGTGATGAGATTTATTCACTTTTCAGTAAAACAAGTCCAGGGGAATGGACTCTCGTTGCCCATCTCAGGTCAAGGTTATAATCTGTGGAGAGGTAGTCTACGTTGGTAGGTTCACAAATAGGTTATGTCATCGGTTGGGCGGATGGATTCATTGTTTTCTGATGTCGATGGATGAACGGTTTAGTACCCGGATGAATGGGGCGATCACTGCAATTGTTAACGTTATTGTATAGTGACGGGCACTACTAAGCACGGTCGATCGTGAGACTCATACGTTGAGGCGTGGTTCTGCTTGGCTAGGGCTTAGATCGACCATAAAGCTCTCTCTCTCTCTCTCTCTCTCTCTCTCTCTCTCTCTCTCTCTCTCTCTCCCTGAGAGGAACAATTGATCACTGGGTAATTTTAGGAGACGCTTTCGCGTCGTTTGGTCCAAAATTATTAATACAGAAGTGAAATATATTGTCCCTGCAGTTTACAGTGTGGTAAGGTAAAGAAGTGGCGAGTGATGCTTTGATCTTTAATATTAAACCAGTTACTCTTCCAAATCAGTCAAATGCATCAATTGTCTTGTAACTGTAAATGAGTATCGTAGGACGGAATCAAAACACTAAATATTCTTTCCAAGACATGTGTTCACCATGCAATGAGACATCAAGGAAACAATCACGGCCTGAGCATTCAGGAAATAGGGAAGCTGAAGTTCAATGATTTTGCGTTTATCGAAAAGAAATAATATCGATAAAAAGTTGAAGCGGTTATTCCGAGGAATAAATTCATTTGAGCTAACTAACGTGCGTGTAATGGTTACAGAGACTGTGTCGTTAATTTTATCTTGTTTTAATGCGAAGAGAATTGAAAATTGTTTTAAAATAGTCCCCAAAAGAACCTTTGTCCTTTATACGAGATGAGCGTTACATACAACTTCACAGTGCCGTAGTACGACTAAGTTTGTAATTTAACGTATAGTCGCAAACCAATCAGCATAAATTCCAGTCTGATCCACGAATCCATCACTGTTACTGTATCTTGTCTGTCTTTCAGCGAGGCTGCAGGCACGTCTTAGTGATCATTCCTTAAACGTGATTCAAGTTGCCAAACAAAGTACATGAAAGCGATTTCTCAAATTATACAAAATTTGACACACAAAAATAAAAAACCCCAAAAAGCTCGAATTTGGTCTCTTTAAATCTTTGACAGTCTAAAATAGAGCGTTGCAGCTAATCAGAGTTGGATATCATATTTTCCAAATTGAAATATGACATGAAATGCAGCGGAGAGCTGAGATGCGTTGATATAAATTTCCAGGAATGACAAGAAGCTATCCCTCCCCTCAAGCAAAGTATATAATGAAATTTCGGAAATACCATTTGCCACAGTGATAGCCTCAATATCCTAAAAACCGTACTTTGCCTATGGATTGAAATGCACTTATATCGACGAGAGCCGCCGAGAACGCGTACGTCTAAATACTGGCAGTCGTAGCGGGACACAGGTATAAGCGACTTACTTGGTCTACCCTTGATGCTAGATGAATTTACGCTGTAATTAGCCTCTATGAAACTGCCGCGGAGTTAAGACCCCCTAACGCAGTGGACAAAGAGCACTACATCCCCACCTCCAATATTAAAACGTTATCCAGCAACAAACAGAATTTCTGTTGATTGTGACGAAAGTATTTCCAAAACGCATTCTCCGAAATGTTTTGATTAACAATATGGTTTGAGTCGTAGAAGTCAGAGAAGACAGCGAATCGGCTTGATGTGTTGTGGCGAAGTGTAACTTACCGTATTTTATTGATAAGTGCAAAAAAAATTAAAAAGGCTCATAAATGACCAAAAAACAAGACACTTAAGCATAAACACAAAACATGAATACATGAATACACACATGAATGCATACATACATACATACATACATACATACATACATACATACATACATACATACATACATACATACATACATACATACATACACACACACACACATACATACATACATACATACATACATACATACATACATACATACATACATACATACATACATACACACACACACACACATAAAGACATAATGATAAAAACACGAATTATCGTCTTCATATCTAGCAAGATTCAACTGAATTTCATTTAAAACACGTATCAGTCAATGTAGGAAAAAATCAACTGTTAAGAGTATGACGTAGAGTACTTTGACGTGAATTGCCGCTGGGTCTATTCCGATATCGATGTACTGGTACTGAGAGGAACGATTTATTTGCTGTGTTCATTCAGTCGTTTTGGGTTTTTCAATGAAGAATGTAGCAATGTATTCAGCTAATCGTATCGACTGTACCATGCAATGACCAGCAACAATGTTTGGTCGTGTAAAATTGCCGTCCAGTAGTACACACAGCCCGACCATCAAAATAATAACATATTTGTTAAATAATAAGTTATCATAACAAACAAAATAAGAAGGTACTTTGGCGCCAATTGCATAGTGTGTGGATTTCGAATAAAGAAATTGACATACAAACACTGTTGAGTTCAAAACTTCACGGCCAATATAGCAGATACAGCTAAATTCTTCATCAAAGAAATATGAACTTCCAGTTGATACAAAATAAGGTATTAAACCTTGTGTGACGGTGATTTGCTTTCATTGATCTAAAATCGTTCGTCTTCACAACTTTGCATGGGGACGTTGTCGGCTGTTAGACTGTGAATTAATGAGAGAGCTGGATTATATACTTGACAATGATGATCAGCGCGTTATTTAAACTTCAGAGTTGTGATTGTACATGGCAATATTCATCATTAGTTAATCGATCAATATCACAGAGAAAGATTGCCAACTGCCGGCCTTAGCTCACTGTTCGACAATGAAAACGAAGCAACGTCCTTAGCGATAAAGATCAAACCAAACAACGGACGGGGCAGAGACCGAAGATCTGTGACTAATCGAGGCGAATTACCATCAAACTAGGGGGTACGGTGCATTTAGAATATGGGCGATTACCTGCTGTAATAGCCAGGGGATGGTTGTAATGGAAACTGCCGTACAGAGTCTCCCCTGAGATGCTAGGGATCAAACATAACATTGCAAAACAATGTATTTTATTGTGATTTAATTTCATTTGCCATGGGCTGTATCAAGATTGAGTTATTTAGCTAAATGTTTGGGCTATTAAAGTCCACGTGGATATGTCAGTCGAATACCTCATATTGTTTTTGTCCTGAACTAGACGCTATCTGTTCGTCCCCTCAGCGATATCGACTCGATATACAGCGATCCAACTCAGTGCCTTGCACTGAGAATGGCACAGAATGACGCAAGAGTGTCCCTCGATGCGGTTTCTTTTCTCGTCTCAAATTCCGTCAAATTTCCGAGGAGAACATTTGAAACAAAGTTCGATACCTTGTCACTTGCCGTAAGATCATGGAACATTCTGTAACGCCAAGTCCGACTTCCGTCTTCCATAAATTAGACTTGGTTCAAGTAGGTGAACTTCTACAAATAAAGTCATTTGCAATAGTTTCGCATGTGTCTCTCCTTTTTCATACAAACCTATTTGGAATTTGGTAGCCCAGGCCAGGCTTTCCTAGCGATTGAACGCGTTACCTTTGAGTCTGCGCAGTCTGAGTTTGTTTCCGCCGGATTCACTGACAGAAACTCCCCTGTATAGCGTTCAACCCACTCATCGCATTTACCCCACTCACGGGTTTCACATTAAAACAGAACACAAATCATCGCGTTTACCCCACTTAAACATTCACAAATCACAGACTTGAACCAACTCTATCCATAAATGAAAACTCATATGATATTTCAAATGTTGTGGAAGCCGGACATCTACAAAGAAATCCACAACATGTAGAGGTGAAAGGTCACTGCATTGCCAGAGTTGCATTCACAGGTCGCGACTTCAAATAGTTTCTATAGGAGTCATGGATGGCGTAAAGTGGGAACTCCCAAAAATTCATTTTAGGAGAAAGGGTTGTTAGGACTCCACTGTTTCTAGGTATGCTTTTTAGGGTGAAACAGTACCTTTTGGGTCAATATTTAATCTCCATCGTACTGATTGACCTTGATTGCTGACATTAGAAAGTTGATGACACCAAATAAAATGAAAATGCAAAGTCAATGGTAATCATATGACGAGTGAGTCAAATTGTTACCATAGGCTTTCTTGATTTTTGAATTTAAATCATACGTTTGTCTTATTTTTTGTAATGTACATAGTTTGAAAATCCGTGATCTCGCGATCCACACAGATGATCCTTGTGCTTTCTTTGATATAGCAAAGCCAGACTCCATGCACTAAAGTTGTTGCTTGCTGCGTTGCCGTACCGATTGGAAGTACTGTACGCATCCTCCAGTGCCACCAGACAGACCGACAGACAGACCAACAGACAGACAAAGAGAAAGAAAATAAAAGAAGACAGATCTTAATCTGCGGGAAAACAAATATTTCATGCAGTCTAGTTAGTTTAGTAGGATCTCCTGTAAGGCATGTAAACCAATCGTCCCTGACTGTACAATGCTACGCATTGGTTATAGTGTTGTTGGCAGCTTCCCTTTATCAGTACACGGACAGCATTGCTTCAACTGTGGCACCTAGTGTGAACACCATTCTTTGCCTAAATTTGAGATCGCTACTTTTTTGAAGTCTCAAACAAAAACAGACAAAACAAACACAAAAACACACAGGCAAACAAACAAATTTAAAAAACAAAAACCCAAACGTATCAGATAAACAATAGCTTGTACTCACCATTTCGTTACCTAGGTTGTACAAAAGTCACTTGATATTCCAGACAGAATTCCTTTGTTGTCCAGTATTAAGCATTTAATATTTAATCGACTTTATTATAGATGAAATAAATCATATAGGAAGTTTAAAAAAATCAACTGAGTGTAGGTTACATTCGGCGGATAGACGACGGAGCAGCTGAATATCCAAGTATAACGATGATATTGAAATGTCTCTGAATCATTCGTATTTCAATTACTATGGCTTGTCCATCGCAACGCTGAGAAACCTGGTCGGACAGTGTCAAAGGGCTATTTCGTATAATTCCCTAATCCCCTAATTGCAAAATCCCTTCCAAAATCACTTGATCCGATCGCAGATTCTCCGTCATTTCGCCAACGAACATCGCGATCACTTTGGAAAGTGCTGTAGCAATTGTGTCCGACACGAGACTTCCATTACGGCCATATTGGACAGCCCCGGCGAAATCCACCGCGTCGCCATAATCTTACCGAGGACGCGTGAGTGTTCGTTTCAGGAAATGTTGGTCAGCGATTCCGAATCTCAGTACAGTAATTGAACTTCCAATACCATCACACCTAGCAGTTGTTGCAGATTATCTTTGGCCCGGCGATTAGGCTAATAGCGTCAGAGTTGGCTAAAACACATCTCAGTGTAATGAATGGTAGTCTTAATCTCCAAATGAGTTTAATCTGTCAAAGTGTTGATCAGCGTAAGTACGCCATGGATACGAATACATGCTTGCCAACATGGAGTTGAATTACCGTACTCATTGGAGACTTTTCGTCCAATTCTGTTCGTAATTCTTTATTATCGTTATTTTTTGATCACGAGCGATTTCTACTTTGCAATTTGTGATTGACAGAACCATTCCATCCTCGACTAGCAGCGTATGTCAGTACTCAAAGATGACTATGCCATAGCTACAGCGTGGGCATACAGTGCAAGAATGAGGCACATGGATATTCTCCATTTATAATGACTAATTTTATCCAAATTAGCATACGCAAACAAAATCACGATCATACAAATGTGATGGTGAGTAATGTGGAAATCGTACCTTGGCGGGGAAAAGTCCCTATCTTTCATAGACACACTGCACTCCTGTACCGTAATGCGAAATCAATGCCTCTTCTTTGATCTCCAAGAACGAACAGCTTTCCCCCTGTACAGTGCCGAGTTCTCATTCTCGGGTGAATGTGATATGTGAGAAGGAAGCCTTATAAACGATGCAAACAGGCCTCTGAGATTTTTAGTCTTGAATATTTTCCCTTATAATGACAAAAATGACCTTAAATTGTCGGCGAATTAATGTTAGTTGGACTAAAAATTCGCGTAAAATGGATGGAAGAAAGAGACCTTTAATTTTTCAAAAAACGAGCGATTTCTTCATTATTTGTATAAACTCGACAGTAAATTAAGTCGTTATAAGAACGTAAGACGAATATCGTTGTCTTAAAGTTTAGAAGTATGTTTTTGAGTTCGTGTGGTTTCATGCTAACGATCTCGTAACAATTATTTAGAGTAAAAATCGACTTCTCCCATAATTCCCTGGGGATATCTTTCTTTCATACTCGTGATTTTTTCAATTCAACAGAGAAGTCGAATGTTTGAACTTTAAATATCGTTTCAAATTTCTTAAAGTGGTGTTTTTAGGATCGAATTAAATCTTTGAATGGCCGCGATCGTATTCAAAAGCCCATTGTTGTCACCAACACTCGATCGAATATTATTATATGCGATTGTGAAAACTTTTTTTGTCAGGGCGTGTTGCATTAAACTCAAGTCGCTTTCAATATGGCGACCACACTGATCCAATCAATCGGCCGATGAATGCTCGCCAATCGCTTTTGACAACTATCAACCTTACGTATAGGCAGTCTCTGAAAGTTCACTGATGAAAAAGTCAAAATGATATTTTCGGAGTAAAATGGATTTCAACTGTTAACAACAGAGAAAAAAGCAAAACACAGCCACTGGCCATAACTGTCAAAATAAACGATTAATCTCCAAAATTTATAATGTTTTTGTGTCATGAAAGATTCGCATTAAATAATGTTCTGACCTAATTAAAAAGTAAATATTTTACTTTATAATGTGACGATGATTTCATTGTAGTTCTATGGAGTACGTTTCTGTGTAGACATAGATATAACGCCATTCACAAGAGCTTGTTTCCCGCCGGAGGGAAATCATGAAAGTAGCCGACCACATATGCACGTTGATATTTTGTTCAGCCCACCAAAAAATATCTATAGTCGGCAGGATAGAACAAAAAATTCTACGCTTCGTGTCAGTATTTTATGTCAAATATTTTGTCGTCACGATGTTTAGTTAGTCCCAAGGCGTTATCTAGTCGATGGAACGACATGGCATGCCGTCGTGATTTCTGCATCCATCTAGTTGTCAAATTTCCGGACGGGTATGTCATCATCCTTTTTTTCCTTCCTACACCACATTTCAGTTTCCGATGGATCTCGATTTGGC
>LD349233.1:259382-287267 GCA_001465055.1 Ptychodera flava | reverse complement strand
TAAATTGTTAAAGCAGCTGATCGGGTTAATTTTGTTACTAGCAGAATCAGGACAGTTTAGCAAAGTCACGTGACACTGCCTTATTTCAGATACGCTGTCAGCAATAATTACAGTCAGTGAAAAATACCCAGCTGATATAACCTACCAAACCTTTTCTTCCAACCAAACCTTTTCTTCCGTTACATTTTTTTTCACTGAAGGACGTGTCTTTAATGAAAGTCCCTTCTGAGTCCCGTCTCTATTTTCGTTTCCATAACGCTGCCATAACGTTTCGTTGTCCATACTATAGCAAGTCAATCGCAGAATGCAGGGGAATATTCTTAGCCCTGCAAAACATACATATAAAAAAGTAAATCGTCTTCCTTGATATGGACATTGAGCCGTTTGGAAACTCAGCAAAAAACATATTGTACGTTAAAAGTTGTGACTTTTTAGCATACTCAGTATTTGCAGGGTCTATCGGTAATGAGTCAGGGTCATTGCCACGCTGTGAGGCGATGCGAATCGAGTTCATGGCATAAAACACCACTTAGAAAGCTTCACAAGGGAAACAAACACTTCTATTTAGAGATGACATCACACAGCAATGAAACCTACATCCGTCTCACGTCTGTTGCTATGAAACAATAGAGATCATCTATTGTATTAATTTTTGCCTTCCAAACACAATGTCAGCTACGTCCATCTATTGACAGCATTTACAACTTGATGCGGACGCCATATTGGTTTATTCTGTCTCCTCTGCGATCATAGGATCAGAAGACATCTAGTGCATATTTGCACAGTTTTAAACGACAGAGATATTTGACTCGCAAGTCAACATAGCTTTTACCGCCATTTTGCTCTTAATTCGCTGAGTCGAAAAATCGATCGCCTAAACACCATTTATTTAAAACTTTTCTGCGCTGACTCACACCAAAGTTAGCACAATATTCACATTTACAGTTGTCGAAGCCTTTCCACTGTTTTTTTTATGAGCAAAACAAATATATACACCCCTGTTCGGTCGCGCTCGTACTTATGTTGTCCTGAAATCATCAGCACGCATGCGCATTTTCTACAGTCAACAGGTTACTGATGCAAAATCTTACAATGAATTGCATTGTCTCTCTCTCTCTTCGCGAAGTGTGAAACCAATCGGAACGTTTCAATACTGAAAATCAATCTACACGTCATCTTTTGGGATTACGTTCAGCACTAATATGTTTTGAATGAAACAGCGATTTATTGACCACGTTAGTATAGTTAACGGTATTACTGCGTCTTAAAAAGCATATTGACAGGCCAGGAGCGATGCAGTTTGGTTGTCTTGCGAAATTCTACTAGAATGTATTCATACGACGGAGAGGATTATCTTTTATTTTTGCCAATTAGTGTCACAATTTGTAATTTGGATCAAATATTTACAGACATAATTAGTGAAGCTGTACGCGCAGACGAGAATTTGTGCGACTCAAAATGGCGGGAAATGCGTGCAATTGATATGTTCTCAAGTGGAGTAAATCTCCCGCCAGGAAGCCAAAAGAACGCGATCTCAATCATATCCTTCCACGGGAAAGACAAACAATCAAAAGAAGATCTTTAGTTTTCCTATTATGCTGGCAAAGAGCCAACTCAGAGCAGTTCTCAATTTCGAGGAGAACTGAATACCGGGGATCGATTTTTTACGCGCTTCTCAGATTTCTATTGCATTTTCTGACATTTTCTGTCCTTTATTTATCAGAGTACACTTGACTTATTTAATGGGTGTCCGTTGAATATTCATCGGTTTCACCTTCCTTAGAATATAATTGCGCTAACACGTTCAGTACTTAGGCAATCTATCCGACTACACGGCATGACGTCACCAGATAATGGAAGTGACGCGACGTGATTTTTTTAATCATTGGTTTTATTTTGTTTTGGCGAATGTCACGACAGCAACGCTGAAAGTCGACAGCATATCCCGAAGGCAACCCAGACTAAATCGTTTCTCGTGGGCAATTTATGGACTTGCAAATTCTGCCCACACATCAGCAAGAGAAAAATCGGAATTAAAAATAGCAAGCTGAATTGTAATGCCTAGACTAGCCGTGATGGACGTGTAGCCTTGCAATGGTCTATTAGAGTGCATTGAGCTGCTTGTTAGACTAGAGTGCAGCTCTGTGTTGTGAGCTGGACCGGAAGTACATTATAACTATATTAGGTAGAATAACTCTTGCACCGCGCACTGAAATGCATTAAAGTGTTCCAATGTCTTTATTGATTACAACAAGCTGCCTCCACTTTACGTCGACGCGATATTCAAAAAAAATAAGAACTAAAAGTCTGGTTGAAATGCTTTGATTTGTGGGCCCCCTAGCAGATAGCTTTAACCGCCCAAACCTAGGAACACCTCCGTTTTTTTGTTTGCACTGAACCTCTACTTCAATATTTCCTTTACACAGTCCCGGAGAACTGGTGGTAAATGTCATTTATTTCAGATTTTATTTGTTTATTTTCGTATCTATTTTAGAAGAATTTCACCAAAATGTAAGAGAACGACGTTGATATTGGTAAAAGACAGCAAGGGCACGTCGGGAGCGGACTTTATCAACATTAAGGCAAAGCCCTATCTCTTCAACAATCACGAATTTTCAATCCGTCAATTGTGTCCCAGTATTTGCATAGATAATAGTGTAATTATCTAGCACGCTCCATGTTGACTCAGTCCTCGTGGAACTGAAAAACCCTCAGTAATAGCATGCATCTCTGTTTCAAGACACAATATTAAAAACACATCCGAACTGATAAGATTTTGTGGGAGGCCAACCACAGTAAGTTCGTATCTGTCATCGTATAGGGGGCGCTGTTCCTCACGTACTTACGTATTCCGGAGGTAACTTTGTTTTATCACAAGGAGTGCAGGGTCTAGCTTGGTCGAGAGCAAATGCAAAGATTTGAAATCCGCAGTTGTTGATTTGAAAATAATAAAAGTTTCAAAGATCTTCATTTTCAAATATTGATCTGCGAATGTATAAAATACAAAACGAAACAGAACAAAAAAACAACAATAGAACCAAAGCTCGTTTAGACGGTAGACAGGATCATGGCTTTAACCATAACTGCATCCTATAAACTGTCGAAGGAATTTAGTTTGCACCCTGTCTATTAGCTGCTCATCAGCAGACTTAGATACAATGATTCACTGGACACGTCAATCATTGTTTGTTGCATTCTCCTCCAAAGTAAGCAGACTTTCGCACTCGCTTGAAAACCTGAAAAGTCTTTCCTATGTCGGTTTTCGATTTCTTTTCTCAAGGATATAAAGCTAAACGTTACACGTCAATATTAATTACAATATAAAAATGGCCGCCATACAAAGCATCTAGTACAGTGGCGTCGAAATGTGAACTATCCAGTGTGTAGATACAAATGACACGGTGTCTTTTGAGACAATACGGTGTGCAATCTTTCGACTTTTACTAGCGGCCTTAACTTCTGTCCAAACGTTTGTTTAATGAAAGAAAAGCCCAGCAGACGGGAATTTTGAATTCCAGCACGCATATCGTCAACTCAGAACAGCAGACAACATCAGGTAGACGAAGAAACCTTTGATTTGCTGCTGCAGGGCACGATATGATCAAGTCCCCGATAATGTCTGCAATGGTGTCGTCTGCATCCGAGATTAGGAAGGTAGGATTCGATTTCTGGAAGGAAGGAGGAAGGAAGCCTTTCTGGGCTAAAGAAGTAGAGAAGGAAAAGAAACTTCCATTTGATAGGGATTCCGTGAGTAAGAGTCAGAACGCCGCACTCGGAATTTGATAGCTATATTGATCGCATTGTGCGCGACTTCTTTTGAGCATTAAGACTGCAATTAGAGTAACTGTTACGCCGCGCCGCCGCGCAGAGGCCGACGGCAGTCAGAATCAAAAGTCAAAATATTTGTGGGCTAGCTCGTCAGTCAGTGACAATTTTTGGGGTGAGTTTTTGAGAAGGAAGGGGTCTCGGCGATCGTGCTGAACTCAGAGGGAATCTATCGATTTATTTTGGAAAAGCGGAGAATTCGTGACGGTTTACGATTTTAGGCGGTAAATGTGTCCGTCTGACTATCCTATTGCTTGAGGTATCAACAGGTAGATAATTGCATTCAGAGACGCGCTGTAATATTAAGAACACTTAGTAATGGCGAGGCCTGCAGCTACATTTTTCTGCACACAGTAAAGTATTGACTGACTGTCGTTTTAAGCGAACGGTTCCCGCCATCGCCGACAAAGCCGCTATCGACTTTTTGAGAGCGCCATTTTTGTAGACGTCTTCATCTGAATTGGGACCAATATTAGTGTTCTTGTCATGGTGGCATAAAAATTCAGCAGTGCCTTTTGAAAAGTCCTAATTAATCCACCGATAAGTATACTTTTAAATCATTAGTCACAGAAGATGACGCTGGCGAGTTGTAAATACATTTTGAAAGCTTCAATAATTTGTTTTTGAGTGCCTTTTATGAGTCGTCCCAGCTTTTGATAACGCGGAAGTGGACTGCCTTTTTGCCAATTGCTTTGTACGAATCTATTGTCGCCGCAAAAGCTTTTAAGCGAGTTGACAAATTACCGTAACCGGACTCTGTGAAAGGGATAGGAAAAAGAACAGGCAAGGTTTGACGTGTTTTGTCATATAGCTGCATCCGTTAGCACTACCAGCTTTTCAACGCTTCCAGCGTCGTATGCCAGAGCGGGTTCCTGAACTGGATATTAAGCTATGGATACAGTGTCTCTCTGTCACTATATAACCCATTATTTATTACCGCCCATGAAAAGAAACATAGTGGCCCTAAAACCGGTTTAATTTTTAACTCTAAGTGTATTAGGGAGGTGTTCACCTGAAAGGGCTCTTTGTGACAGGTTTTCATATCAGCCAGGACGGACTGTCTGTCGGATATTGCACGTACTCGACATCACCGTATATTTGTGTGACTGCCCGCTTCCCGACACTTTTTGTTTGGAAACAGTGTATTCCTTTGAATGTGAGTCACCGTAGTCCATGTCACAGAGGCCAGGACGAGGCTGTGTAAACACTACACGAAACAGACAATGCACTGTTCGACCATAGACAGTAGAGAGTTTCTGTACTGTCCAAGGTTCGACCAACTCAAATCCCGTGACTTACAGATCGGCTCGAAAACTTTCATCCAATCATTCAAACACATACATACATACATACATACATACATACATACATACATACATACATACATACATACATACATACATACATACATACATACAGACAGACAGACAGACAGACAGACAGACAGACAGACAGACAGACAGACAGACAGACAGACAGACATACAGAAAGACAGACATATACACATAGGGGAAATAATAGGATAAAAACTTTGATAAACAAGAGAGACAATATGAGCTGTAGCACACAAACAAACAGCGAGTTGGATACTAGTAGTCAGCTAAATCAAAAGATAGATAGATAGATAGATAGATAGATAGATAGATAGATAGATAGATAGATAGATAGATAGATAGATAGATATAGATAGATAGATAGATAGATAGATAGATAGATAGATAGATAGATAGATAGATAGATAGATAGATAAAAGATAGATAGATAGATAGATAATTGTACATGACATTCCTGAAAGATATCATGGAATCGGATATGGATTTCCTTGCGTGCTTCCATGACGACAAGAACGGCAATACATTTTACGGCATATCCCCTTTATTGAACACCGCTAGCTGATATATTTTAAATATTGTAGTTTTTATTACTGTTTGAAAAGGACGTGTGCGGATAGAGGCACAATGCTTCCAGGACATATTAAACAAAGCCAGGATGATTTTTCCGCTTTTTCTCAATGACATTGTGACGCGTTCCAAGACAGGTGTATCCTGCCGTCACGCGTATCTTAACTTTTATTTTCTCATCCAAAGGATGCTTTGTGTATTACGTTTAAAACTCAATCACTTCTTTTTTTCTATGACTTCTTAGGGGGGGGAGTAACGTATTGCCTACTTGGAATTGCGTCAGCTGCGGGGGAAACAACCTTAGTCACAAAATTTTAGTAAGAGTACCGTTCACGTCAGCTGCTGCCAACAGGAAAAGTAAAACACATTATGGACTTCCTGTCGTCTCTCTGAAACGAACAACACCTTATTAATGTTGGAATTTTAGGAACACCATATTTTCAGGCAAATTTACATAAAACTTTAGTAGTGAATTGCATCTTCTGTCTTCAATCATCGATTCGATTTTTTTATAATTTCTCTATACGTTGTCTTTTATGTGTTTGTCTCTAAATGTTGTAGTTTAGATTTTGTAAATTTTTCCATATATATATACAACTGAGTTGACCAGGATTATCTAAATTACATTTCCACCACAAATTTGTTTCGTATACACAGTGCATTTAGCTCTACTCCAGTGTTGAACACTCTACTCCAGCTGATCTTGAACTGAACTAATATATATATATATATATATATATATATATATATATATATATATATATATATATATATATATATATATATATATTAGTTCAGTTCAAGTTATTTATATGTATATATGCATATATGTATATATGTATATGTATATATGTATATATATATATATATATATATATATATATATATATATATATATATATATATATATATATATATATATATATAATTATATCGATCCAGACCAAAATTTAGTCATACCTAATATTCTCACGGATTTCACCGATCTTCAGAAGGCGATTTGATTCCAGTGTCTTTGTGACTGTCTTTGTATTCGACTTCTAGTCCCGTGTTTGAGTTTGTGGTTGGTTGACACATGCATAGACAGTTATAGACAAATAGATAGACAGACAGACAGATATATACACCTTTACAAAGACGATAACAGTAGGTAAATTATAGCTATAAACATGGCCGTGAACGAAGACAAAGTGATATGCAAGGATGAGAATCGACAAAATAGAGATTTGCAGACGATAGAGATTGGCAGACGATAGATGATCTAAAAATCTGAGCGGGAAAGGAAGAAACAGGACGAGAGGCAAACGAATCGTTCTGTGATTCAGAGCAAAATGAAGCAGAACAATATTGAAAAGATGGAGGGGTCGGCAGTATGCGTTGGAAAACATAAAAAAATGCATCAGTTTTCTTGAATCTGTACCGAAAAAGCATAAAATCATGCGACACGTCGGTTTTATTTACCGGAGGCACGGTGGAAGCATTTGGCGCGCTGAAAAAGTGTTCACCGACTTGTCACCGGAACTATTTTCAGGGCGATTTTAGTAGCTCAATTTTCTCGTTTGGCCGTCTTACTCTGCCGCTCACTAATGTGCATGTGTCATTTCGATGTCGTCGTTTGGTTCGCATGCAGACGTTGAGTGATTTTGCGAAGGAATTATTCTCTGATCGCGGAAGTGCACATGGCTAGATTCTGTCGAAACGATTACCAGTGAGCGGTGGATGGCCAGCCCGTTCCTTACATAGAAATTTATCTGGCCACAAAAACGCCACGTCGTTTGCTTGAAAAACCCTTGTATACTGCATCGTGGAAAACCTTTTTATTATATTACATTTATTTTGCATGATGAAGTATCCTTCATAGTTTACACAGCGCGCAAATATTCTCTCAAGATATATCCTTCTGCACTACCTTCTTCTACTGACTTAAAGAATTACGGAAAAAAAATGAAAGAATACGACTTGAAAGAAGCGGATAATAAATGTTGTTGTTAATTTCCAGTCGTCCAAGGAATATTAGAAAGACTTGGACGTCGTGGGGCAGCCATCTTGGAGCGAGTTTTGCGACTTTGATTGAAAGAACAATTTTCATTGATTACAGGAAAAATACGGCAGATTTGATTTTCGTCCTCGCTATCGCTAGCCAATCTTTGGGACTGATACTAGCATCTCTGTCAAAGTCAAGAAGATTTAAATATTGACTTGTAAGATCACAGATATTATTTCCACTTTCTTTGGTTAAAATGCGTAGGAACATTTTACGGACATCGATAGCTATGGTATGTCCTTTACATTTACATACCTATTTCGAGTTGTAGTGTCTGTTTACTGGGTAATTTTGATTTTAAAAGTAAGCCTGACTGTGATTTTTGGTTTTTTTCACGCATGGCACCAGTCAAGCAACTAAGTTTCTAACATGGTGATGAGTTTTGCTTTTGCAGGAAATAAATTTCTGTACTAGGTCAGTACATAAGGCCGAATAAAAGACATGTGTGTTTCCGCTAACGTGCTTGGTAGGTCTGAGGAATATTTTTACTTTTCTTTTTGTTTGCTGAGACCCATAAATTACGGTTAAATTTAGAGAATCAACTCATAATTTGTGAAATGCAAAAAACAAAATGTCTTGGGTCGGCGGGGTTTCCTGAGGTAAGTCAAGTTACCGGAAAGACATATTTTTTGTTTGGCCAAAGGGATCCTCCAAGTTCATGAATACCGTTTCTCTACCACTGATATTTCAACGTTTTTTTTCTGTTTCCGGTAGAGGCTTTGAAAGTAAACACGGCTTGATTATTTCATATTAATGACAAGGGACTGCCGCTCAGATATTTAAACTCTCATATTTTTGCCACCTTTCATTCGTCCTCATCTTGTCTTGACTTATCTTGAACCCGTTTAGGAAGGTTACGTTTTCACCGATTTTTAAAAATCGAAATGTATTATAATGATTTATCGGATAATTTCGACTATGATTAATGTTAAAATATGAGTGACAAGCGTCTTTGATATTTGATATGCAAGCTCTGCGTTCCACATGGCGGAGAATTTCTTTACGTTTTTTTCAGCAAAGTGTGAGCAAATGAATTCTTCTTTTGAGGTATGTATAGAGGTGGAGTATAATTTTTGTCAACAATAACATAACAAAGGATGGATACAGACACCTAGTTTGTTCAAGACTCGATTTTGTGAAATTGGTTGAATGAACCTGTAATATACGCCATAATTACAATTCTTTCGCCATAAACGATTCTCTCATTGAACAGTCAGAGTAATTTCTATGTTATGGACATGGACGTGGTATAATGACAAATGCGCCCCTTGACAATGACGCCGTTCATCAGCAATGTGATTGATTGCAAACTACCCCGGCTGTTGAAATGTACATATCTGAAAACAACAATGACCGTTCTTATAACGACCCGGCAAAACACGTGTTTACAAAGGGAAGGCTTGCTATTTCATAGTGGGTTGCAATCGTAGCAGACTTGTCTCTGATTGGTCGAAGACAAAGCTAGCAACTACAAAGCAGTTGTATTGAAAACAGCCGGTGGCATAACATCGTTGGGGTTGTTTCACAATGTACCCGACATTGTTATGTTTCATCTCTGATTTTACCAGCTTGATGGTCGTTGATTATTCAACTATTCATAATTTCTCTGCCTCTGTTTGCCGATATCATTGCATTACAGTCTGTTAGTTCGCCTTTCTCTGCTCCACTGTGTTGACCGGTTGGTATCTGGTTCCTGCGAGAGTTACAGAGTTAACTGTATGCGAGACGTGAACCAACAAATTTACAAAAAAAAACAAACATGTCGATATATGACGAATAATTGAGCCAAGCATTCAACAGACAACACCACCAAGACGATCAACGACAATAAATTGGTCAATTACTCGTGGCTGGGAATGTTTTTTGAGACTGACCGCCAATCCGTCCCTTCTTAACTCATTAGGTCAGCACACTGTGCGGTCAAGCGTAGTTGTCTCTAGGGAGACATAACATCTCGCCAAGCAGTCTTAGTAATTATGACAACCTTTGTTTATACCGAAGAAAGTCGACCCTACAAAAAGTAAGCCAGCCAACCCTTCCTTGTAGAAAGTCAACACTATAAACAGTAAGTTAGCCAACCCTTCCTTTAAAAAAGACAACACTGTAGACTGCAAGCTAGCCAACTTTTCCTCAAAACGTCTACACTGTAAACAGTAAACGACCCAACCTGATCTTAGAAAGGCCAACAATAAGGTTCCAATGAGGTTCTCTAAACAGCCAGTCGCTAAATCGCTGAATTAGAAAGAAACAGAGAACTCTAGACATTCTGCTTGTCTATAATCAATCAATCAATCAATCGATTAGTAGGTCGATCGATTGATCTCTCAGTTCATCAGTACATAAGCTATTATCTGTAAACCGACCAATTAATCAAGACTTCCTTACTACGTTGAATTGTGTTTTCAAAATAGCAAAAATGCCAAATGCGATGTCAAATCACCCATATTACCATTAGTATAAATTTTCTGTATCTGATCTAGTCTGGGTTTACTTATGTTCTCCGAAATTTCTTTAATTAATTAATTAATTACGATTCCATTTAATTAATTAATTATTAATTAATTAATTAATTAATTAGTTTGTCTGTTCCTTGTTTGATTGATTTATTACACGTATATTGAGTAATAAGTTCACCATAATTTTAGCTACAGCGGAGGCAGGAAATCTATGAAAACTTTCTTTCATATTCCTATTTTATATCAAATTGGATAAAACTATTGAATGCTTTGTATTTATATGCATTGATTTCTTTCATGAAAGTTTTATCCATCTCTTTACAATGTGTGCAGTATGTCGGTTTTTAGACTAAATTGAAAAATATTTTTGCTACCATTTTCTCAGTCTGTCGCGTTTTTAAACTGTGGCTCAATGTTTCGTTTTTGTGGTGACAACATTGCAAACGACAATTTCTGTTACGATAAGTTTTCCCGCCTTTCGAATTCAGCCGGGACTTTAACCTGACGTTGACACCATCGTTGGCCTTTCGAGTCGTATCTTTTCAGAGTAAGCATTTCCATATAAAAAGAGTCACATTTTATTTCAATGAGAGAGGTATTTATTTTACAATTTTGAATGAATGAAAATGTCGTATCATTGTGAGCGTTAAGTCATGTGTATCGTTTGTCCTGCTGTTTTCATTTTTGACGTGAAATAGCGGCGGTAATTGTTGCCACTTTAGGGCCGTCGCATTTCGAGAGTCATCGTTCAAACGACCATTTTTTTTCACTGAGGCGAGCAATTCAGTACATCACTGGCCCAGCCACTTCACGCTAAATGGAAGATGGATTCAATAAAACAATGTTGTTCTAGCTAACTGCCTAATTCAATGCCATATTTTTGTAACAAAATTCTCCCCCGGTGATCGGCAGGGTCCGCTGTGCAAAGTGTCAAATCCCATATGAATCGGATCAAATTTTACGCTATACTGCATAAATATATTATAAAAGCGACTAAGATTTAATTAAATTTAGAACGAGATGGGTGCATCGGCTGATATATGTAAGGATTCCCCCGGGCGCGAATGGTGTCTCCGTTCTGCCTATTGTAATCGGTGTCACATCATGGACACAATCCCCTCACACTGTGCACTACTCAGATTTATTGTACCACCACTAAATGGTACCGAAATGTCCCACTTCTACTCATGCGTATCAAACCTAATTTTCGGAGGTTTTCGATACTCATGTTAAGATTTTTTTGGAATGTGCTGGCCTGTAAAGATGTCTCTGAGAGTAAAGTCGGTATTTAAATATTTCGAAGGAGTCAAGGGCGAAAAATGTTTTCCTTACCGCGGAAAAATTGTGTAGTCTGCGTGTATGATATTGTTTCCCGCCAAACCATATGTTAGTTTCTGTTCAGTGGCCGTGAACGTACAGAATTAAGCAATATGCGATAAGATGTTAATCAAAGTGCAGATAAACACATGAAAGCTAGCTTCATGAACTCGTGATTTTTAAATTTTGAAGGATACCAAAAGTATAGGAGAAATAAGGGAAAACGACGTCTTAAAGGTGTTGAAAGAACACCGCTTAGCGTTTTTCCATAGATTTGACTAGACCTTGCCACAAAAGAGCTCCAATTTATGCATTTCTGTTTCATGAAATAGACGGGAAAATAGTGATAGAGCTGTATCACTCCAAAGGTCTGCAGGAGCGAACGAATCTGTTCGGAAAAAATATGTCGTGAAGTATAAAATTATCTGCCTTACAATGTGGAAGAGATATGAGCATTTTCTGAACTGATACTGATACCGTATTTAAACTCATGCACTTTACTGAATAATATTATCATCTTGTTACGATTTTTTCAGTTACAATTACAGTGCGCTGGAGGAGGTATATCATACAGAGATAGTTTACCAATGAACGCTGAAATAATTAGCGAGTTCTTAAACATCAGCCTTCTAAACCAATGTGACGGATTACAAGACAGCGGTCCGCTGATGAATTGCTCTAACCTGCGCTCGACAAAAAATGAGCCATCAATGCTGTCACGATTGAGCAAACTTTGGGAGTTTAGTATAGTCCCTCATTTGTGTCTAGTCTGATAGAAATGTGACGAAGAGTAAAGAATGGGCATATTGATGCTGATGTAATTGATTGCAAAATTGAATTCAGGTCACGTCACTGCTGACCCTGTGATAGCTCTTTCAAGTCTGCAAACACTCCACGACCAGCGCTAACGTTTCAGTCTGGGCTCTAATTTGCTGTATTATCAGAAAATATTGACTTGTAACGAAGGAACTAAGCCCTGACACTCGCTCATTGTTCGGCTTGGTAAGAAATGACGTACAGTGCGGTAGGCTGGAGCGCACATTCCAAAGTCTCCTCGACGTAACATCAACAGGGACTGAGATTTGTGTTTTAAATTTGAGCTCAGTTTCTGACACTTCTGCCGTCTGCTCCAAAGTTTTTACTCTAAGAGCAATATTTTATCTTTCACACATGTCTATGAGTCACTCGGATTTGTCAAATGAGTAAAGATGATCTGAAAACGAAGAGAAATAATCGGCCATTTATCTGATTCCCTGATACCAACTCAGGTCAACTTCGTAAATCATGAAAAAGCTCCGAGTTTTTAACTTCGGGTCAGTTTCGCTCCTCAAAAAGATTGAATTTTTTTACGAGCACTCGGTTCTGGACATGCAAAATAACGTTTATCACAAAATTATGAGATCACAAGCGTGAACTCATGCCGCCAATCGATGACACGGACGTGTTCAGAGCCTACAGCCGTCTTCGCTGCATCAATTGTCAGGTCCAGGGTGATCAACGTGGATGCGAGTCGATCTTATCTCATGAAATTCAGAGAATATTAACGGCAAAAAGAGCAAAACTAAGACAATATCCGCTCATTTCCTGCAGGATTGTCAGCAATATTAGGCTTTTCCTATCAGTAATTACAAAAGAACTAAACCCAAGTCCTCTGTCTTCCGCTTACTGTCTCTTCATTCAAAGCGTACATCGGCGGTGGCCTTTTCCATGTTACCCTTAATAATCTATTAACCCGTTTACTTGGCATCAAAGAGACAAGCCCCGATTTGGCTTTCATCACGTTTATTCAATTAGCCACTAAGAGGTGGTGATGTTACACTCTTCTACGCTCTGGCTCAAATTTCCTCCAAGTATCAATCGTCTATCGGTCCCCTAACTCCGTGCGGTCTCGTCCCGCCACACTACTGCAAAGCCGTCCATTTTGTGGACGTTTATACATTTTGGAATTTGTGCCGACATTGCCGTCTTTTATTTGTACGTTTTTGTATGTGTGAATCCGAATCATGTGTTGTAAAAGTACGTCGAGTATTAAGTTCCACCAAACTCATTTGCGTTTCTGTGATGGTTCCGCATAACGAATTCCCGCCAAAACAGCTGTCAGTATTACTGTATTGCAACTGCAAAATGTAGTCGAAATTCTGTCAAGTTTTCGGACACATATATATTCATCGACTGAAGAAGAATTCGTTTTATCGGAAGTAGAGGAATGTTTTTTTCTAAAGTGGGCAATGCGGTTCAATTCAAAAAAATTCGAGAATGGGTAATTTTTAAAGGATCTCCACAAATTTAATACAACTTCTGTTGAAATTTTGTATCAAGTTGCACAAATTTATAGAGGATTTGTCAATGATTGCGACAAATTCAGGAATTGAGACGATTGATACTTCTAAAATGTCGACTGTAAAGGAACTGAATACGAATTGTTCAGTGAAGACGAATGTTTTGATTCGATACGAATTCACTACAATACACTTTCATTGGTACCGTGTAATTATTCAAATCCGGATGTCAATATTGCTCTGACTTAATTCTGGTAATGCACTCGCAGAAATTTTGGCTCGAGGTCGAAATAAACATAAACTCTTCCTCTTATTTTTTAATCTGTTGATTAGGCAAAACTGGATTTTCTTGGTAAGTGTACGGCCAACAGTTTGAAAACAACGATGAGTTTCGACACAGAATCATACAGGTTGTTAATCTACATCAGCTTAGGGGGCACGGGTAAAATTGAAGGGATCCCCTTTCATGGCTAAGATAATCAAATTATGGCTAAATGGAAGAACGGGGAAACATATTATGGATTTTCTTTCCTTATTTTTATTGGATTAAACACGATAGTGACCTTTGACTTCGATAGTGGTGTCTTCGAGCTATAAAAACTGTAAAAAGAATCGCACAGAATGATAGGGGATGCAAAGTATGCACCTGTGTTTCAACTACCATATAATCTCGCCCAGGGCGAGAATGGAAGCCATGCGCATGTTATCGGGAGAACTTTACGTCTTCTTAAATTTGTCTATTTTAAACGTCAAAAATTCGTCAGAGCAAAAGGATGAATTTTCAGGAAAGAAATTTATGATAGCAAAATATTCTGAAAGTTTGTAGTTTGAGTTGATCCCAGGTTATCCCAATTTTTTTTGCTACAATGATTTTGAAAATCGTAAAGAGACGGCATATCCGACACCGACTGCCCCAGCAAAACGTACTCATTTGGAGTCGAAATGCTTAGATTTGTGGGATGATTGCAGTATCAAAAGTAGTTAATTTGAAGGGGTTTCAGATATCATTAATGATGATACAAGAGTAGCTGGAATCTAGACCACTCGGTGCAAGTCGAAGTTTGAATATACACATAGTCAAACAACCCTATAGCCATTGTAAATGTGACTTATTTATAAAAAAGCATTTTTCATCTTCCACATTTGACGCCTCCAAATATTTGTCTCATGCTTGAGAGAGAGCGAGAGATAGAGAGTGGCAAAGTCACTCAAAGCGCTGTAAAATTATAAACTTTTTTTCACCGATAGTCCGCCAATTTTTTGTGGCACGTAATTACCGCCATCACGCTCACCCGCGCGTTTAAATTGAACGACTACAGGGCAAACGGTTCCCATACGTCCATAATTATCGAAAATTTACCCACCATCTGACTGAGCTATTAACTCGAAATATGTCGTTCCTTCCGATAGTTTGCAAAAAGGTCAGACTGATAAAAGTTTGCAGGCGCAGCTTTCGGTCACAGTCAATCCGGCACCCGACAACACAACACGCCTTCTTTCTGGTGATATTTGACCTCTGAACTAAACCCTCCAAAAACTAAAGACTAAAACAATTTGCAGCTTGTGTAACTAAACACTTTTGCTATCGTGCGTTTTGCAATTGGATTTCTTCAATGCATTTCCCCTTATTTGTCTGGCTTACATAGGTCAAAATAGAATTTCCCGTTTGTGCGCCAATACTATTGGCAAAGCCTGGCTACTCCAGGTTCTGTAACTCGACATGACTTCCGCAAGGACGAAAGACAAGTCAGTCGTCGATAATGTAATGCTGCGCGCCAACAAGATCCAATCTCGTGCGACTGGAAAACGCTCGCGAGAATGTTGAAAGTTTCATAATCGTTTGGTGCTAAATTTTTAAGTCCTGTCCTGCCGAGATCAAATTGCTTCACTTTTTAAACATTACACCAATAACGCTTATCTTGTCGTTCCTCCCGAAGATTCTTAGTATCACTTGTCACGTTTTTTTAGCGAAGAGTTACAATTTATACAGCAGCAAAACCAAATAGTTATTCCCAAATGATTTTTTTCTAGAATCGAAAGAGAGGCAGAAAGAAGAGGAAAAAGAAGACTTTGAATTACTGCCCTCTTCGAAAATACATCGAGTGACAAGAAAATTGAATCGAATCATTCTTGATGGCTTTGTAGTTCATTTCTTTCCAAAAGTCTTGCGCGCCTCAACAAATTTTTGCAGGAGGCAAAAGTTTTGTAATGCGTAGAAATTGACGTGAAGCGTACACATTTTGCGAGGCTGAATTACTTCTTATTTTGCGAATGCGAGCGCCCACGAGGCACACAGCTCGCCAAACAAGCGCACATCTCTCTTTAGAAGCAAAGGTCACGCCAATTTGACACAACTTGTATTGTAGTCCGTGTCTTGGATACAACTCGAGTTGTACTAATCTCTGCTAGTTTGACCTCCTTGGCTTACATGAATGCCTCTTTGATGAGATTTTATTAACTTTTTCCTGCGCCGTACAATGTCGTCCTAAACGCCGTCCAATCTTAGGTAATTTACTGTCATTTGTCGGTGCTAGGCTCTCTCCTATTCTCAATGGCTTCTTTTCCCGTATTTTCTCTTTACCATGACCCCGACGTTTTTACCTAATTATGCTTTGTATTGACAACACGCCAGGTACTGCCACAATATTAGCTTTTAAGTGCTCCTCTATGGACGGTGTCATTTTTCGCGATTTCACGAACGCCTGCTTCAGGCGTTTGCCTTCATTTGGGTGCTCTGACCCGTTATTTCTTGGCTTCTTGCCAACAAAGTGAGAAGACACCGACACAAAATGCAACACTTCGACAGAAAATTGGAAATTTCCAGAACATTTTCCGCTTACAAGTATGGGAAAGGAAATGTGCTCATACTTGAAAAAAAATCAGATGTCCAATGCTGTCTATTTCGTTCATATTTCATTTATGGGTTTTCGCAGACGACAGGATCTGGCGCCATATTACATCACATTTCGCGAGACAACTGAAGTATCCTCAACAGTAGAGTAAGTTATGTTATAACACTGAATAAACCTTGAAATTTGCTGTGTTTCAAATGTGCATGGAGAAAATGTATGACAATATCGTTGGAAATTCTACAAATAGTGCAAATCTCGTGAATAAGGAGAGAGGTAGGACAAGAACCAATAATTTAGAAAACTTTCACATTTAATCTGTAGCGGTTAATATTTATGACCGATAACATTTCTTACACGTGTAGGTTGATGACTTTACATTTCTGCTGCGATTTTTTTCCTCAAAGGGTCTTTTGGTGCTTGCTTGGCACTGGAAATATAGATTGACCATAAGAACATGTAGTGACTGGTAAAATTGTTACGACTTGTATTATCCAATCACCTGTGTCACTGGCCGCCATATTTGATCTCCAGAAACTCTTTCTGCAATTTCCTTTACCGTTTCCTGTTTCCACCGCTCACTTCGTTTCCCAACATTGTAAAAAAGACGAAGTTCATTAAGTCGGGAGGGGTTGCCACGGCAACCAAAATCAGTCTTCATCAGCGGTGTTTAAAGCTGATCTCTTAATAAACTCGAAAGTCGCCTTTTGCCGACACTCATAAACTTTCCGTTTTTAGAGTGCGAAAGCGGCGCGATCTGTCGTTCTAATTTTCTGTTTCAAGTCAGTCAGCAGACGACACTGTTATCTTGTGACTTAGATGTTTTGTTATCTCTAGCAAACAGTTTCATAGGGGAAGTCCACGAGAGCTAGAAAATATATATTTCTTTGCAATCCATAGAACACCTCAGAGAAGCCAAGGGGGTTCGTAGATTTTGATAAAAATGATAACACTGGCGTCTCTAATAATGTAAGGTAGACGTCAAAATACCACACGTTTCTTTTTCTGCCACGTCAATAACTGTGTCAATGCGTATTGTAGGGTTTTATAAAGGGTTGTATAGCTACGCTCAACGTTAACGATCAAAGCCTCGAAGAATTCCAACAAACTCATGCGTAGGCGCGTACTTTCGTGCATGCATACACTTGCTCGTGCAAAGATGCAAGAAACGAGAAATATACACGCGCTCCAAGAGAATACGGTAACACGAATTTTCTCCAATCTTAGTAAAACATATGCAGCCATGACATAGATCATAATAATTTGTTGCCTTTCTCATTTCTTATTCTTGATTGAGATGAATGCAAACGGAATGCGTTTGTATGTACGTACCATACACATACATACATACATACATACATACATACATACATACATACATACATACATACATACATACATACATACATACATACATACATACACACACACACACACATACATACATACATACATATCGTCTCATGTTGTAAATCGTAGTTTCTGTTCATTTTTATAGGACGCTTAAGTAATCTTTTGCGATATTGCAGCGAATTTATGTAATATGTTTGTTGCCTTAGTTTTCTTATCTTGATATTTTTGAATCAATAAAAAATCACGTCAAACCAGGACAATTTTCCTAGGAAATTTGATAATACTTTATATTCTCCTCCTAATTTTTGTATATTCTGGCGAGGTTTTGATATAGTGATTGAGTCATTAATTCATCGATTTATTCAACAAATGACGGATTATTTAATCTGTGACTGACTGATTACATTGTCTGTAAAGTTAACTGACTGACTCTGTACTTGTACAGAAGATAATAAGGTTTGGCTGGGCCTGCCTGCATACCTGCCAGATCTGGTCTTCCATCGCCCAGCAAGACCAAGCTAGACGTCGTCTCTCCACTGATTGATGCACCGACCGTTTGACCAGACGTCCATTTTGACTGATTATTTTAGTATGCCGGCTGCTTGTCGGCGTAGCCAGGGGTGTTGTTCGATAATCAGTTTTTATTTCCCGCTCGTTGTCTTTCATATCACTCGAACTTTGAAAGCTTCGTATCTAGTTTCACCGATTTCAAACATTTAGCCTGATTAATATGTACAAAATTTCACTCTCTTTCAACAGGTAGTGGACAGATTCAGTTGTGGCAATTTCTGCTGGAGTTACTGTCAGACAGCAGTAACGCTCACTGCATCACGTGGGAGGGCACCAACGGAGAATTCAAGTTGACTGACCCGGATGAAGTTGCTAGGAGATGGGGAGAACGAAAAAGCAAACCAAACATGAATTACGACAAACTCAGCCGCGCTCTGCGATATTACTACGACAAGAACATTATGACCAAAGTACACGGAAAACGGTACGCTTACAAATATGATTTTGCTGGACTTGCACAGCAAATGCAGATGCACTCTGACCCGACGGCGTATAAGTACCAATCAGACTATTCATACCTACCAGGCTATGCACACGGCCCCAAACTTAATTTCGTGGGAACGCCCATCGCAACCTCGTCCGCCGGATTGTTTGCTTCACCATCTTCTTACTGGTCCTCGCCCGCGGCGGCAAATATCTACCCAAGCAGTCACGTGCCACACCACCCGAGCCACATGTCCCCGCACATTGGATCATATTATGCTTAAAAAGACAATGTATTTGAGTGTTCAAAGGGACATCTAATGACTTTCTTTAGTCATTTTATCACCTGGCAGCCGTCAGCATATTAATTTATTGATAACCGTTGATTCTAAGAGAAACATCATAGACAACGTTTCCATGGAGATTGACGAGAAAACTTCAAATACTGTCTTGTGTGACATGCTATAACGATTACACTTCTAAATGTTTGCAAACTCCATTACTATCATTTTACTCTAAAATGAAGTTTTATGTTATACATAGCAGAGAAATATAAAATCACAGAAAAAAAATCATAAAATGCGTCCATGGTATCAATACATCTCCTACTTTTTGTCAATTAAAACTACGTTCATTTCTCCGTTCACAAGGGTCAAGAATAATCTTAATGAGCAATGCCCCGGCAATGTGAAAAAAGAAAAGCGAGTTTCCTCACGAAGAAATTCAACAACGGAAGGTTAAATGTGCATATGGTTCATTTTAGTTCGCTCGAACTAACTTATCTTGTGCGCTTGTCGTGTCAGACCTGCAGATCCGAAACAGCAGACGACAACATTTAGACTAAGCGGGAAAATATTCACGTTTTTGTTTTTGTTCCTCGTCGTCAACGGTAACCCCGTTTCTCTATTACAGAACGTGTTGTGATGTTTTGTTTAAGGCTCGAAGAGGGGGTTTTAGGTCGATTGTATTCCTCGTATAAATTGAACATCGACCAGTGTATATCTACGTCAGTGTATATTTTGCATCATCCAAAGTTTTAAAAACGATTTTCTATAAATAAGAATAGCAACAATTAATCATAATATTTGTGTTTAAACTAAAAAACTATGTATTTTTGAAACTCCCACTATTGTGGCCATGTTGTTTACCATTCTAGATACTACTTCAATTGCAAGCTTTATTTTATATCTGTGTTTTTATTGTAAATAGTGTAAGTTATTTGTCACGTGACACTATTGTAAAAGTTGCGAGTAAGAGCTTGTTTCCATTGAGGCTATGAATGCCAGAATGAAACTGTTCACTTTTGTTTAATGTGTCGGTATAAACCCAGAGTATGAGAAACAACACAGAAACAACAAACAACAACAAACACAATTTCATCGTTCAATCTCTCACGATCATTTTCCAATTAAATTGGTTTTCAGATTTGTGTCGCTATTCCTAAAAAGAAAGGTAATCTCCAAATAGACCAATAAAGACATGATTACGTCATATCTCATAAAAAGTTATCGTCACTTACATGGCAAGATATTAGTGAGTTCAACTTTATACCGCTGAAGACCGTTTTATCTAAGTGAAGCAAGTTTTATAGCTTTATTGTATTGTTTGTAATAATTTATTTGTCGACAATAAAACATTACCCCAATATAAGGCCACATTGATTGTGTATTGTTAATCACAAGCGTTGATTAAGACACAGGCTATACACATTTAGTATCACCAAGTCCTTTTAAAGAATCACACATCCATGACTCTTAGAGGGACAAAATCGTCTATGTAATACAGTTTTAACCAACCTTGTATAACCCAGAGAAAGTGCTGACACTATTATCTATGATAAATGTACTATATTTGACCTGATGGACATTCTAACCGAAAACGTTCCCATTGAGTGATGAGCACCCATCATGATAAACGTTGACATTATTTGAGGAAATAATTGGTTTCAAAATGGTGTTTCTGACATTCGGAAAACGAAAACAATGAGCTTGTCCTTTGTCTGCTTCGTGGCTTAACCGACTTACTTTGCTTATCTTCTCTACCGCTGCTTTCTCCCTCCCTCTTTCCCTCTACCAACCACTAACCCCATTTCTACATTTCAACTGCGCCCCCTGGGCGGCTCGCCAAATTTCGCCGCCTGAAGTCTACCATGACGTACGGACGTAGCAGATATCGTAAAAATTTACCCGAGCGTGCACTCAGGCGATCATTTCCAGATGAGGGGAAAGACATTTCAGGTTTTGCGATAAAACTCACAAATTTGGACAGGCAGAATGACTGGGATAGAAAATCAAGGGAGGGAGATATACGTTCCATATCACACACATATAAAGTGATAAATTGACAAAGTGATAAAAAACTACTGTCTATTGACAGGTATTCATATAAATTTAGCCAGCCATTCGTTGACAAAGTATAATTTCATGATCTTATCAAACACAAACGTAATATTGATACGAAAACTTAATGAGAGAGAAAGTATAGAGAGAAATGGAGTGAAAAGTAGAAGAGACCGAGGAGAGACAGGGACAAACAGTGACACAGTATCAAGAGACACTCCTCGGTGTCTAGTAGATGACCTAGTATTGTTGACCTTTGCTCTCGTTTCTAGTGAAAGTGGATATTCCAATTGACGTCCAGCGAGCCATTGTGTGGTGTAAACGATGCCCTACAAGTTGGATAAATCCAGCACGCATGCGTTGATTAACAATGAAGTGATTTTTGCAACATTAACTATTGGTAAAACACGTCAAAATTATTGTGATTTCGGTTTTATTGCTCAGATGTTTACGCTGTTTTTATTCAAGTGAAATTCACCAATTTTTTTTATGCGGGAGCAGTGTTGCAGCCAGTACGCGCCCTTGCGACAATGCCCCTAAAACGGAACCCTTTGTCCCGCATTCTATCATACTGCGGGTCACATCTGGCACACTCATGAGTCCGACTGTGTTGAGTATAGTCAGCAATCAATATCTGAAACCATAGTCTCCTGTCTTCTAAAATTCTGCTCTTAGCCGAGGCGTACCATGTGTAGATACGCTATTCTTGCACAACATAGATGTGTGTAGATACGCTATTCTTGCGTATCTACACACGTCTATAGTAAGCCTAGGCTAAGAGCAGAATTTTGGAAGACAGGAGACAGTCTCTGTGTCTGAAACCGACCATGGCGTTTGTTTTGCATGATTATTTTGAGTTATACAGTATCTATGTACTTTCAGAGTTGCTATTAGTCTAGTCCTACTGTGCTCTGATTGGCGGCAGATACGGTAAGCTTATACTGCTGAAATTCAAGCATAGCTACGCAGTCCCAGTAGCTTGTGAAACTACTTTGCTACAAAATAATACAAGATTTGATTAAAAACTGACGCTCGTTGTCCCCCAAATGTGCAAAATATCCCTCAAAACAAACGGTAGTGTGATACATTGTCCCCAGGTTTAAAAATCCTGGCTGCAACACTGCCCGGCGAGGAAAATTCATGTCATCAGTAATAAACAAACTTCATATCCTCAAAACTGAATTCCTACATATTCATTTGAATTGTTAAAGCACTTTGTGCTGTACCCTGAGTTTCAAGTAGTAATATTTATAAATCAGCGAAAGAGTTTATTCAAAACATTTGGCAAGTTCTAATACTTTAATAAGGTTTGCCTTGATATGCGATCACCACCAGTGAATACAACGTCCGGTTTGTACATGGCAGCTTTACAACTCAAACGTGTTTTGCAACACATGCAAATGTCATTATGTCGGCTTTAATTCAATCATTTTCCTGCTGCAATGTTCAATAGTTTTCAACTTGACACAAAAATTCCATGATTTTAGACAGGCCTGTGAATATCGGGCTCATTTTCAGCGACAGTGTCAAAGGCAGACAAATCAGCTGACAAAAACACCAAATATATATATATATATATATATATATATATATATATATATATATATATATATATATATATATATATATATATATATATATATATATATATATATATATATATGGTTTTTAGATAGAACCCAATCTCCCTTCCGGAAGCAGAGATGTTACATTTGTATGGTCTACACAACATGGTTTTGTCGTTCAAATCTTCAAATACCTGGATCCTCTGAAAACCAAAGCCCTCTTGGCCGTATTGAAGGACATCGGTAGTCGTGACCCACGCACAGCATAGTACTTTCAGAGGATTGTTGTTCTTGGTGTGGCCGAGTTACAAGTAGATTTTTAGTTTATATTTACATTGAACGGAAAAGGTCTCCGTTTTCTGTGGAGTGTAATAACTTGAACCTGCCTCGATCCTTGGCGTGTCGAAGGATTGTTACGTCAGCGACTGTATAAAGAGGTTTCAACGCCTAGGTCTACATCAAAATACTTTCAAGACAATACAAACTTGGCAACAACAACATTCAAAGACAGCTAACTCGTCCCAACGTCTTGTATAGGTCTTGCATGTAGCTCCAATGAAACTCTCGTAGTTGTAACGCTCAATGTACTTTGAAGATCATGTGTATACCAGAACGTTTAGAATACGACTTAAACCCTAACGTGTGATCGAACCGAACTGAACTCTGTTCTTCATGTCAGAACAAAATATGTGCCCCCTCCGAGAGGTTCAGATAATAAAAAGTCTACTGCAGTTTTGCTCCGTCAGTGAACCACAGTTTCCTGATCCAATTTGCTGTATGTACAATATGTTAGTGTTGACATTTGAATTTTAGTCCGGGATTGAATTATTTGTCAACATAATATTGCATTTTATGGACAATGCGACGCGTTTACAAAACTAATTCTCTATATTTCAATAGAGTGAAGAATAGTGGTAGAAAGGTAGTAAAATATTGTCTAAATTTACAAATATAGCCCCCGTATTGTAATACTCGTCTCAAAACTATTTTTTGTTTTTGCTCAAACTTTCCTCAAAGAAACTCAACGCCATTCTCTTTCATAATCAAAGATAAAAATCAGGGGTTACCGTTTTGATGATCAAAAAATCTACACCTTGTCGATATTTGAAATTACACAAAGTTGCTGCCCTTCCACGTGTTCACTCTGTTGAAGAGCAGCAAATTGTCGATTTTCACAGTAAAGGAAGTGAAAATTTTTTATACCGACAGGCTAGACAATGAGTTTCAGAGGGGCAACAGGGCAGAAAAATAGTATAAGAATTTGAATCATTCATAAAAAAACTGCTCCCGAGGTATGTTAATACCTACGCGTTGCAAATATCTGGAAATACACAGATCAGTGAATACAGAGACTGTTATATTTGAAGGAGAATCCACACAACCCCCTCCCTCCAAAAATATGACAGCAGGCGTTGGGGGTCACTTACGGCATTTATCAACAAAGAGTGAAAAACAGCTAGAGGGAACGGATGTCTTCTATGTGTAATAACAAACAAATACGCAAATTGTGACTTGTACCTCAACGCCGATGGTGCGTCTATATGTTTACAAGTCGTGATAATAAACTGCGAAAGCAATCATTTAAAACGATATGTAAATGTTCTGTTTCAATCATTGTGAGGTGTGTCTGTGTGTCTGTGAGAGAGAGAGAGAGAGAGAGAGAGAGAGAGAGGGAGAGAGAGAGAGTACTACAAGAGAAAATAGATTAAGCAACACTCATTTAGTTTTCAGGATGTGTTCCCTGAAGTTCAGGACATTCAACACTCGTGGTGAAAATTGAATCAACATCAACAAGTTTACTCTGTCGCTGGCTGAAGGAAAATTCACAACGAACAGAAAATGCACATTCTATTTCTTTTTATTTGGAAGAATATTTACAGAATCTTGTCCCTCCAAAGTTTCAAAAATTATACAAAACGCGTCGATTGCCATGTTTCATAATTGGTGGCTGTGACTGAACCTTATGATTGCCTAGAAATTTAAAGTTACAAATACTTTTGATGCAATCGAGAAAACGATTTTTCCAAAGCAACCCCAAAATTGATAAATGAAATTATACAGCACTGCTCGTTGCTATTTACAGTGAGTGACCCTGTCACAGTTGAGTTTAAGACTTTGTTAAAAGAGTCAAAATGGTGAAAGAAGACGACGAACGTATATTTAGTGTGGCGGCGACTTTTATGTGTCAATTTTTTTAATTGACTAGGACTTAGAATTCATCTTCAAGCTTAAAGTCAAAGTTACAGCAACTGTCTTATTTCGAAATTTCAGTAAATTTCACAGAAACATTTGCTTTGTAAAGTCAATACAATCGTCGCATATTTTGAAAGATTTAATATAAATCTGAACTTTTGATATCAGTTTACATTGCTTTAAAAGTTCACAGTATTTAAAGACTGTAAGACCCATCGTTTTGTATAAGTTAACAATTACATAGCTTTGTGATATATATATATATATATATATATATATATATATATATATATATATATATATTATATATATATAATCTCTTATTCCAAACTTCAATGGTAACAGTCAGTCAAAGTGTTGCATTTTGCCGAGGTGTTAGTAGTATATTCAATAGTCGAAAGCAAATCAGAAAAGATAACCAAATAGATAAAAAATAGATAAATAAAAAAATAGATAAATAAATAAAAATAAATGAACACATACATAATATCGACGCTTGTCAAAGAAATAAATTTCATTTTAATATTCGCACCCTTTTGATAAATAATATACAACAATAGCACGGGTTTCATTTTATTTCGTGCTTTGGAAGTCTCACAGTTTTTATGCGTCAAAGTTCACTTTAAGTTTTGAGAGTCTTTCATAATCTACAGACGCTGTATATGACGGTAATCAGAGAGCGGAGAAATACCAGCGATCTCAGTGACAGAGAATCTCTTTGAAAATTCCCAGTAGAATGACCTTTGACACTGACAGACTCCACGTTAGTGTGAATGACACTTACAAAGTTAATTGGCAAAACAACTAAGAACCGACTTCTTTTCAGAATAATGCTAGATTTATTTGTCAGAACACGAACGGGTGAGCGTCAACTCTGTCGATGACGTCATTTGTTGCACAAATGAAGAATCGCACTCTTTGTGTCTCTTGCCAGCACGTCCTGAGGTATTTATACATAGTCCTTAGAATTTCTGCAATGTTCTCGTCCTAAGAGTAATAGGGACTTAGACGCGAGGAGACGTGATTGGCTGGATGGTGTGTCACGTGACTAGTGGAGTAGATGTTTCCCGCCGACGGCGTTGACCAATAGGAATTCGGTGGAGCGAAGAGGGAAGCAGAGGATGACGGGATAGCCGCCGTCATGAAATTAAATTTATGACCGTGTCCGTAGCCTGACAAATAGGAAATATCGGGCTGGTATTTGTACGTGTTTGCTTCTGATTGCATTTGTACTTGCTGTGCAAGTCCAGCAAAATCAAATTTATAGGCGTATCGCTTTCCGTGTACTTTGGTCATAATGTTCTTGTCGTAGTAATATCGCAGAGCGCGGCTGAGTTTGTCGTAATTCATGTTTGGTTTGCTTTTACGTTCTCCCCATCTCCTAGCAACTTCATCCGGATCAGTCAACTTGAATTCTCCGTTGGTGCCCTCCCACGTGATGCAGTGAGCGTTACTGCTGTCCGACAGCAACTCCAGCAGAAATTGCCACAACTGAATCTGTCCACTACCTGTAGGGGCAAGCAGAAATAAAATATGTAATTAAATTTTCGAACCGCAAAAATCCCGACCAATGAAATTATGGTCAACATCTGATCAAAGGAGAGCAATAAGAGTGAGTGGTGCCTTTATTCCCTGCATTTCAAGGAACAGTAGCTGTAATTTTTCATATGTTATTGTATTGTATGTCAACGATAGTTTCATTTTCAACTCCTTAAAACACTTTTAAACATCGATTATTCAATTCGACGACACAGCCTGTATACGTGTAAAGTGCATTTTTAGCTGCTTAATTGTGAAGTTTAATCCGGACTAAAATTCAATTGTACACAATAACAATATCACACAGGGACTGAGTTGGCAGACTCGATACTCTGTTTCTCAACATCCTTTGGCAAGGAGAACAAGAAACAGTAATGACATTAAAAACAAAAAATGGCGAAAAGATTCTCAAAATTTACCGCTACTGGCCCTCAGAACGAACACGTGATTTAGAATAACACAGACATGCATTGACGATGAATATATGTTAAATAAATAAATAAATAAATAAATAAATAAATAAATAAATAAATAAATAAATAAATAAATAAATAAATAAATAAATAAATAAATAAATAAATAAATAAATAAACAGTATTTAAACAACGTTTCCTATTATATTTAATCATCAAAAATATCGTCAGTGCTTCAATGTAACCAGTGTATTATATGGTCATGGATTTAGTGCCCTCGGAGTGAAATTTTTGGATTCAAATTAAACATTAATTCAGTAAATGCTAATGCTGAAGTACATTGTTTCCACCATTACCAAGAGATGAATATGGCTCTTAACAGTTTGTGCCGTCTCATTGAAATTAAACGCATTGACATTTAATAAATCTCTCAGCTCAAGATAACGCCAGTAACGACTCCAATGTGTTCATCACGTTGATACTCTGCGTGAAAGCTGACGTGCTCCGGCAAAATGCCAAAATCATGATTGCTTTGTTTTTACACAGACTTTAGTTTTCGTGAGGTTCAACTGGTTTGTCAAAAAGAAACTTTCTATAGGAAATAAATTTGTATATACGACGTCAAAACAAAGCGTACGCGTGTGGACTCTAACAGCACCGTTCACAAAAGTAATCAGTTGATGCATTGTGGGTAATATCACACGCTGACAAAATTTCATCGTCTGTCACTTTTTGTCGGCGGTGGCATATTCACATATCCATAGAGTGTACATTCCCGCCTTGACGCCAGTGAAATCTGATATCAGCAAACGACAATTT
>LD349233.1:233487-257953 GCA_001465055.1 Ptychodera flava | reverse complement strand
ATGTCAAATGCAACGTTTAAAAATACTCAACATTATACTGGCAAAGCCTTCGCACACATACGTTTATTAGATAGATAGATAGATAAATAGATAGATAAATAGATAGATAGATAGATAGATAGATAGATAGATATTACAAACATACATACATACATACATACATACATACATACATACATACATACATACATACATACATACATACATACATACATTGTTTCATGGGGGTAACCAGGTGGGTTGACATGTTAAAGAAAATTTAATGAATTCGAAGTTGAAACTGAAAGTAATCTAAATTACAGGGACAACAATATCTGTAACTTAAAAAAAGAATTTAAATCTATTCTGTTCTTCTACAGTATATTTCATATGACATGTACATTCCCTTCAACTCGTGAAGAGAATGAAGTGGAGTTTACATATAAGTCCATAGAATATAATGATCGATTGTAAACACAACACATCTGCGCTATAAGGAGTGTTATTGTTGACAAACGAATTTTTCGACTCAAATTCTGGTGTGGTATTGCATATATATAAATAGTGTCGACGAGCTGATTTCTAGGCATTTTTACACAATTGTGGAAACTACATTTCATTGACAGAAAACAAACATGACGGAAATATATTTATAGATCAGTTTAATATATGTCTTTGGTGTTGATTGTAGAGACACTGGTATTCAAAGATGTGACTTAGATGGTCAGGTCGAGGTTCAGACACACCAGACGATATTTTAAATATATTAGCCTGCATACCATTTTGAAACCACTGAGCGCCCTTTTAATGTGTAGGAAATGATCAGATTGGCTGTGTCATGGCAAACGAGCACTAAATCCGTGACTGTGATTGGAAAAGATTATACAATATCAATTTTGAAGTTGATACGAAAGAAATGAAGTTAAAGATGATTTGACACGTTTTTCAATAATAGGTTCTTTGCTTCATAACTCTTCGCCTCTAAGATGAGATAGATCCCAGGGAGTCGGGTAGCCAGGTGGTTGTTTACCTGGTTGGAGGCCACATGGATGCCGAGCAGCGGCGATGGAAGGACGGCACGTATTTTGTCAATATGAAGAATACCGGTGTAGAGTGGTAGTGGGGAGACTCCTGTAATCAACTTCATCGCTAGGAAGCCGACATAATTGAACTTTATTACTGAGAAAATGGCACGGTATATCCGTAAATGAAGTTTTAATATCGACTGCAGAGACCCCGTGGTTTTTCTATAACTATCGCCGTATAATTGATGAGTCGAAAACGCATTCAATGTTGCGTTTTGGTTTTTCTTCAGCGCGCACTCACAATACGCCATGATTGCATTAGCAGGGGCTTTGTTCAAAAGTCCGCCTCTCGAGGTGTCGGAATTACCTCGCTGCTAGCACTGTTACTCATTTTAACTCGTTCGTCCTCTCCCCCCCCTCCTCCATTGACGGGAGAAGAATTGCCCAGCTCAATAGATGCTGAGACGGATTAGGGAACTTTTCAACTGAGGTAATTTGGGCTGAGGCGACAGGAGCCCAAACAAGGTCTATGTCCATTTCAACTGAGGTGGTGATTATCGCGCCAAAAATGTCTTGTCAAATTTCCCCCGTTCATTTCAACGTTTGCGAGTAGCGCACAATATGCTCGTAATCATTGTGTCGGAGATAGCAAATATCAAAAAGGCACATTTGATGAACAGCGGGAGCGACCTAATTAAAGAGGTTTTTTCCATAACATCTATTTTTCCTCAGAGGGAAACGACATTTGAAAAAAAAGAAACTGGATTGAACTGAAACACAATCCAAGACTACTTCCCGTGCGGAAGGAAACGCGAAATTAAAGTAGTGAAAGGGCCTTCCGCGTGATTCAAGCTCACAGCGAATACGCCAAGGTCTGATTGAGATTTTATTGAACTGTATGGCTTAATTAAAATGAATTATCTGAAGTCAGGAAGACCGCCGAGACCTCCTAAATGGAACCGCGCATTTGTTTCCGAAACGCTCAAAGCAACGAAATGTCAAAAAATGTGTTGAATAGAGTGGCATTCAGTTAACAGGCATGTGAAAGAAAGCCTTACCGGGGATACTTTAGCATTAGAGGAAAAATATGAAGCCTATCCCGGAAGCAGGCCACTCAGTGTTATCACCTGACTGCTACTCACGGTCAGACTCACACAGCGGCCGCTGATACCACTCACATATCATGATTTATAAGTGCACGTGCGGAAACATAAACCGGAGTGAATAATTGGCACCTAGCATTTCATATTTGCTCTGCTGATTTGAACAGTGTTGCAAATTGGCTTTAGAGTAACGACCAAACGTAAATGAAAATGTTGTATTTAAAATTAGTAGCCATGCAAAACCTTTATTATTATTATTATTATTATTATTATTATTATTATTATTATTATTATTATTATTATTATTTCTCTTACTAGCAAAGCTTTGTGTCAAAGAATGTAATTCCAGGTCCTATCCATCCATGGGCAAAGTTGACCACTATCCATTGACCAATTTGAAGTTTACCTTGCCAAGTGTGTTTTTTAATATCAAATTTACTTTAAATCTCTCTCACTCACTTACATGCCACACAAACACATAGTCTGTGCCAATCTGCAAGGATTTGAAAGTTGGCCTTTCAATATACCGGCAGCTTATATATATCGGACGATTTATTTTATTTTATTCCTAGAGGAAGTAAGGTCTATTTTAACAGCAAGTGTATTACACCTCAGTTAAACTATGAAAAAAAATTGGAAGGCATCGCATTTATATCACATTTCAGCAGACGAATTCTCGGATTTTATTTCAATCTGTTTATGCAATATGTTAATTATCATAGGGATTCAATATCTGTTCCATCTTAGCTTACACGACCTCCGCTTTATATCACTGCCCCAGTCTCAGTGCCTCAACACTGTGACATTTCTAGATATCTATATTTCTCAATTTATTGTGAGAATTGTTTTGAGTGTGTATTTCTGTACTTCTCTGCGCTTGTGTCGCTATATTTTCATGTCTTTTTCTCACACTTTCTCTCCGTGTGAGTTTTGATCGTTCATCGATTCGTCATCGATAAAAGATCGCAAACATAGCGTGGTGAGTCACCCTCCTTTCACCAATGTATACTTAGCTTATAACCTAAAGTATATATTTTCAATTGAGATCTTTTTTATGTCCTATAAATCCTTAAATTGAACTATGTTTACAGTTCTGATCGCTTAGCAAATAGCGACGTTCTCTTGACATCATTTCTAGGCAGCCCACGACGTACTCAGCAATAATTTATGATTTAAAAAAGAGAACTAATTTAAAAGTGAATTTCGAATTATATCAATGTTACACGGTAAAAAGCGTTAATTGCTCAATTTACGATAAAGTGTTTGTCGCCCGGCAACTGGTCCTAAATGAGATTTAAATCTCCACATATGAGAGAGAGAGAGAGAGAGAGAGAGAGAGAGAGAGAGAGGGAATCATGGATACACCGACATTATTGAATGTAGTATAGTAGTATTATATCTAAAGGAGCAAGCCCCTCCTAAGATTATGTTTAGTTTGGATTATTAAATTGTAAAAAGAAACCATAGTCCAGATTTACCCCGCATAACAAAATGTTTGCCAAGAGTACTGTTGTCACTGTACGGAAAGTAGTGTAGACAGACTGCAGTTTCTCCTCGGGTCATCGTATCAACAATTATTTCATCCACGTAGCAACTCTCAGCGTGCTGTGGTAGTTATTTTATTCAGGATTATCTTGTGACAAGGAAAATAAAACATGTAGAAGAGAGAATACAAAAACTAAAAAAAGATTGAAATGTTTGTTTGGATAAAATATCAAGTCAGGAAAGTTCAACACAAAAGGTCACCAAGGTGGGACGCTCTTGCCATCATTTGACCGATCTGTGGATTACCGACACTCACGTGACACTACGCAACGATCAATCCGATGCTTTGTCCCGATTGATCAATTATCGTTGTGTCCTATTAGGGGCCAGTCAGTCCTTTGAAAATTCCAATCACTTTGAGGGTAACATCAATTCATATTATAATTCAATTTCTTATTAGTAATGTATCCTCATTATTTGACATATGTCCAACATAGATGCGTATCTATTTTTCATATTCCCCGCTGTGTCGCCTAATCAGTATCTATGCTCTCACAGTTAACTAGAAATGAAATTTTAGCGTTAGAGAACGTCGATTAATTTACCTTACCGACCGCCAAAATTCATTGTTACCTCGTTAAAATAAAATGACTATCGATTTTATTTCTGTGTTTTCCTTAGATCTCGTTCAACGTCGAGATCGCACTTTTTTGTCTGATGACCTTGATTGACAAATTTGAAATTGTTCAATCTTTTACCCAAAACCTTAATCACTTTCCCGCGTGGCGGACTCTGTCGAATTTTCGGCGTGCGATTCCGTGCGATGTCAACCACAAAACCACGTGACAAGTAACAAAACAAAGCAAAGCAAAGTTTAAGGATACAGCCTTTGATCACCAAGTATCTCATTGTTGATTGTAGTTTAACAAAGGCAACAGTGGAAACGAAATAAAAACGCAAGTCGAACGACAAAATTGAAAGTAAATATTCTGGAAATTTCCTTCATGAAGACTGAAGTCGAAAAAAAGAACGCGAAAAATTGACACTTGCAAGCATTTTATACAGTTCCGTCAGTTAAGTTGAAAGCAATACAAAAAAAGTTTATATCAAAAATTCGAAGTGAATGCTAGCTCTCGAGCGCGCGAGTTTCCCTAATAACCCTTGACTGCTTTGGCGGGAAAATTGGCCGAATTGTTGACGAAATGGTATGCTTGAAAAGGCGGGAAATATCAAGCATGGCAGAATGACTCAATCCTTCAGAGTGATTGCTGGCCGATCCCGAAATCGTGCTTCCAAATAAAGGTGCCTAGTTTTCCATGTCATCACCGCCAAACAGTCAGAAATGCTTTGAAAATATGAAAGAACACAATCTCACAAAATTGGACGGAATGAGACCAATTTTACTTCTGGAACAAGAGACATGCCTTTGGCATGAATTGAAGTCTTTCCGTCACGTTTTTACTACCAAATTCAAATAAACTTATTTCAGGGTAATATGTGTAATTAAGGTCGGCAAATTGGCGCGCAAAATTGTGCTAGATATTATTTTCTGTCTGCGTAGCTTGACAACAAAATTCATCGCTCTTTTGTGACAGGGCGAGTTTGCAACGGACTGACTTCTTCGTCTCATTTTCTGACAAGCAATTTTCGGAGAAAATAGCTCGCGCTTTCTTCTTGTTCCGTCAGCTCTTTAACAAAGAGAGTATAATTTGCGCGGTAATGCTGTGGGGTGAAAGCAAATGGGAAGTTCTTATGTGCCACAAGTCGAACATGGCGGATGTAACTCTGACACGAAAGCGGGGGGAGTGAATCACCGCGCTCATGAACATTTTGAGAACAGAAAATGACTGAGGCGAGGGCCATTTATAGGGGCATGCGCCTCGGAGTCAGATTTGATTCGCGTCAAAACTTTTCCTCAAAAAGTGGCAAATGTCGACAAAAATTAGAAAAAAATGGTCTCAACCATAATAGGAACTTGGGGTTGATTCAATTTTGAAATTGTCATGTTTTTAATCGCCAAGTGTTTATTTTTAGTCGACGTCATAAGTGAAAATAGAGCTCAGTTAATAAGCTGTGAAGGAGTCTGTCTTATATATTTGAAGGTAATTATTCTTAAAAGCACGTTTTAGCCGTCAATGGAAACAACACACCATTCACTGTATTTCAAAACAAAGCCATATTTAAACTTTCCTTGATCAAACGGGAACAAATCAGCCATATTCATGAAAAGTATTATTTTAAATATGATAACTGTTTTGTCTAAAATACCAGAAACGAACAGAATTCAACACATTATATATGTCAATTACACTCCCCTGCCTTCCCCGTACTACATTTCTGTGTATCTATATCTGCCTGTGTGGCTGTCCATCTGTCTATTTGTCTCTAAATCTGTCTTGATCATTATCTTTCCATCGTCAAACACTGTCAGAGTCTTTCTGTAACGATCTTTTTATCCACATAGAATTTCTGCAATCACATGATGGATGCAAGATAAATAACAATTATCAATAGATTATTGTGAATAAAATGATATTCTGCACGTTTTCTGTCATATCTTCCGAGTGAATGCCAAATATATTCACAATTGTTTGCAATACTTTGAAGCATTTTTAATTTTAGTGACATGATTTGGTCAGACAAAGACAGCAATACCTGAGTTAGGTAGAGCAGAACGTTGTCAGTAAATGCACTAATCAAGTAAATTTATTCACAAAATTACTTTGAAATATTCACAGGCTATGGTTAATTATAGGGTGCTAATGTTAGATAATTTCAATGTCAGTATTCCATGTAAATTGTCTGCTTATCACTTTTCTTGTATGGCAGAAACAACCAGCTGGCCGTGCAACAAGACGTCATTTTGGTGTGTCCAGGAAGACCATAGGAAGAGGAGAAGAAGTTGCATTCCGGTTTTGAAGACTTAAACAGGAAGTACGTAAATGGGTGCACATCCTTGAACAGAGCTATCACCCGCTGATGGCGACGACACAAGAATTTCCTCTCCGATGTGAATAGAAGATGTCGTCCGTGTCGGAAACAAGAGACGTGTCAATAATTTAGCAGGGATGAGAAAATCGTGTAGCCATCAATCACGTGACTGTAACGCAAATTACGTCACAGTCACACGAATAGAAAGTCAAAAATCACATTTTTTACGACACCTTCCTTTACCCCAGGAAGAGAACGACTGAATTTCGTGAGTTTTTCTGTATCCTTCGAAGGGGTTAATAAGCAAGGGACGATATTTATACAGACAGTCCCGGTCTTGATACAAAGCCAATTTCTTAGTTTTCTGGCTGAGTGACCAAGCGAAAGACAAGCGTTACTGTTTTTCTTGACGATCTCTGCTATTTTACACTGTCCATTCGCCGTGCATTTAATAGCAATCTAAATCGCAAGTTTTCAATTTAACAGTTCAGCCAGGTGGAAAAATCCAACATTACCAAATCCAATTTATAGGGGAAACAACTGATTTATCTCATTTTTGATCCCCTGCTCGGCACCCGAGGTCGTTTCGGCGAATGCGGGGTCATTTGAAAGATTTTGTCAGCGACACCATCCAAGAATACTTTCTCGTATGCCATGACGTCACGTCCAGGGGAAGATGCGAGGAAAAACTTTTCATCAACTACAATTTCCTTTGCACTGATCACTTAAATTTCAGCGGTATTTTCGTTGAGAATGAATGAGTTATATACAGTGTAGTTTACCTCAGCGAAAACAACGATACAATAACAATTGCATTGCAGCGCCGAGCACCCAACAAAATAGGAAAAATATAGAGCTATATCGAGATAGTTCGATGGTGAAATGCAGAGAATATTTATATGATTTAAATGATGATCTGTTGTATTGTGATGTCGGTATGGCATACTGAAATTCATAAAATAAAGTTTCACTTATATGGTGTTAAAACAAAACAACGTCCAAAGCAAGTTGAAGCAAAGTAAACGATTTTGTTTTACTGACATGAAGACAAACTTCATAAAGTCCTTGTTACAATATCAATCAAGACAATATAGGGAAGGTAGTCATTGCGCATGTCCAGTTAAGATTGCCCAATGGCAATTTAAGATTCGCATGTGATACACGTATATATTTTTCATCCTACCACCACGAAAACGGATGGGCGCGCAATGATGAACTTCCGCCATTTCGACTTAAACCATGCATCGGCGTTGTTCCCGCGATTCAATCACTTAAGTCTCGCGGGACCTTGGCGGGATCAAGCTGACGAGATGGACTTCCAAGTCACTGACTCCAGGTTACCAACTCACATTGTTTATACATAGATTTGAGATTTGACAGTGAGATAATCTCGGCAAAAGTGAATTCGTTGGACTGTAAGGAAGGTTGTAGCTTAATGGAATGACACAGAATTGACTGGCAAGTAACTTTAGATACAATTCAGCCACGTGAATGGAACAGCAGTGGAATAGTGTTGAAGTCAATTTTCGATAATAATTATCTGCACTGTCGCGCTCTCACGAGAGTTTAACTTTTGAAAAACATAAGACGTAAACACTGAAAATATTCAGCAGATCTACTATAGTCAGTAGCAGTTAAAGTGTAATAGAATGGCTGGTTAGAAATAATTAGTGGAGAGGTGAACGGGAAAATAAACGAACAAACACTCATCTTAGAACATCGGTACTGTGAAAAAAATTACAACTAACCTGTGTTTGCCAATCGACTACTTGCTGCACCAAAGAGTTGGTATGGATCTGTAGTAAAAACAAAACAATAATCCTTAGATTTCTTTGGGCTTCGTTGTTACAATACACGGTGATACTACTGCGTTGTTGATTGCAAAATGAAAGATACGCGGCGCATAATCATAAACTTTAAATACGTTGTTTCAATATGACATGGGCTTTCAGTACAGTCCATGTCAAACGAAACGAAATGTATGTACAGTCAGTCACAAGATTCATTTTTGAATGAAGGAGTTCATAGATTTGTCAAACCCTGTATTGAGTGGACATCAAACATAGAGCGAGCGGTGACTTAACTACAATATCAAAGCATTGGAGCGTTCACAATGTTTTCTTTCCAACATTCATGGCGTATTACTCAGAGATTTACATAATTCATAAAACGACTAAAAAAACGCTCCGACGAATTCAATGGGGTATGTAATCATCGCAGACAGTTATATAGCGTTTGTCATTATAGTGGACTTTATGCAGACCAGTTCAGTGATATTTATCCGACAGTTGGGAGCTGCTTTTGTTCTCGAACTCAAGGATTAGGGGAAAGAGTTAATGGGGCTGTAAAAAATTGTGGAGTTTTCACTAAAGAAGGTAAACTTACCGGGTCGCATGTGCGCATGTGCTTCAATTGAGGGTTTTGGAATAGCTGGCAATGGAGGCGAGTAACCTGTAATGTGTAAATTCAAATGAAACTGAATTATATCAGAGAAATGTTTATCCGTATGTGTTTCACACTACCCGACACAATGACATCACATGTTGTCAACTTTCCGATGCTTAATGCTTCATATTAATTATGCACACCATTTTGATATGCTGACGTCATTTGTATCGCATGTCATGAATGCTTGTCAGGAAAAACTTGCAATGTAAAATTTCAGTTGACTCAGTTGGAAGATTACGATTATAAAAAAGTAGCCTTTACCAAAATTTTCTTTCAGAATTTGTTCTGTTGCTAAAGATTTCATCAACGATAGTTAAAATGGAAACGAAATTCTGCAATTCGACTTTGTTAATACTTGATGACGTCAGTTTGATTTTGAGATTTACGATTCAAATAATACCATTAAAAGAAATGGAGGTTTTGCAAAATAAGTGTAGAAATTTGCCTCAATTTTCTGTCGATAAATCATGATATTGACGTTTCATGTGTTAAGGCTCTCTTATCCCCTTTCAAACAGGCTTCCAATTGATAGAGGGGAAATACGCAAGAGACAGGATCGAGTGAACTATCTTACTCTGTCATCTTTGTTCCGTTCCCACTTAATGTTGTCATAATGCTGCTTATCGGGATAAAAAACGTCTCCAAATTCAATTATACAATCCCAGAATTGAGATAAGGATCGCAGAGCTTGAAAACACTGTCCTGGGACGAGGCTGAATTGTAATGAACAATGGCGCGCATGTTGGCAGTCTTGCGTGGAATTCCCAAGATGGCTGTCCCTGTAGCTTTAGCGCCATGAAACATTTACTTAGGCACCGCATTTTGCATAGGGGAATCACGGAAATAGAATTAAAAAGCAATAAAATATATTGTGCGAAATGTTGAGATTGATTCGCGGTGATCTCGCGGGATTTTGACTTGACACAGAGGCTTGAATATACAACATACGCACTGTAATTGCCTACATCACTCTATTCAAAAACAATTTGTGGTCGATCACTGCCTTGGCTTTCCCCGCGCACACAAATAATTGAACGAGAGAAGGTTCGCGCCTAAAACGAATTTTTCCCGCCAATTCCTTACGGCTTGTTTGTCAAATGTTGCAGAACTGTTTGAATTCTTTATTTTGAAAATACAATCTTTTTTAAGATTGACAAAAAATATTTGAGACACAATGAGAATATAAAGTGTAATGTGCGCCAAATTAAAAAGAAAAAGAGTTCTGGATCTCCAAAGTAAAATTTCATGAAAAGTTGTCGACGACAATTTATTTCTTGCATAAGGTTCCTAATTTTGAGAAAATCAATTTCAAACAGGAGTTATTCTACCGTCGTGACGTTTAAGGTAGCAACAGCGTACAGCGAATTTTGTTAAACGAATTCAAATATCGTATAAATAGACTATGTGTTATTCTAAGAATTACAAGAGCTCATTTGGAAAGAGATAAGAAGAGTTCATTACTTTAAAGATTTAAAGTTTCCAAGGAATACAGTTTTTGTATTCAGCATAATCAGTGCGGACATGTTATAGTAATCTAGAATTGTCAAAGTTATTGTCTGTACGGCCAATTTGAAAAATTACTAGGACAATCAATTATGTAATCTATACTTGTAATTTTCCTAATATACCATGTTTGAATTTTACAAATGATTATTCGAGGTTTATATCATATTACTAATGTGAACTATAAAAACCTAAGCCACTTTTCACAAGAATTCATGTCCATGAAGTGCATTCCAAGAAACATGAAATCTCATGACATTGAGGGAAGTTACTCTGTCAACGTTGAAAACAGATTGTTAGCTAGTCATTGATTATGTTGATATTGTTACATTTGACTGTAAATATGGAATTCGAATTGTATATTGTTGTACCAAGTTAAAAGTCGAGTATTTCGTACAGACAGCATAACCTGGTTATTTTGAACAACTCTTAAGAACTTCAAATCATTTTAGAAAAGAGAATATGGACAAGATGAGTCTACAGTCATGAATGGACGACGAACAGACAGGAGGGAAACTGTCATGAGATTTCAAGACTGCATATTGTTTACTTTCATCGGGTGTGAAAATTGACTCCAACATTCAGCGACCTCTACAAAACAGATCAAGGAAGCCTGTCAAAATGTCATGTCGTCTCGTCCGTTGAATGTCATTCACGGTCACGTGTCAATCCAAACTTTCGACAAATTCTTCTTTTACCAGAAAAATGATGTCTCAACAGGGGTCATTGACTAACATTATCAATCTATAATCGATGTCTTCTGTATTCGGTGTTGTCTTACGTCATCAAGTAGGCTCTCTCCGGCATAACAATATGTGTAGTCAGATGCATTTTATCAAAGGCTTTTTTTAATATTTTGCTTTAGAAGTTGCTATTTGTCATTACTTCTAAGCGAACGATAAAGGAATTCAGGAAAATGCTTAACTTCCCTTTCTCTTTGCCGTTATTGCACTACAATATATAGCTGAGAGTTTTAATGTGTGGAGCCTCTGTGTGCAGTGAATGAGGTAACTCAACGCCTGTTACGTTTCAAATTCATTGTAAATATCATTGTACAGGCGAGAACTAACAGACTAATCTATTTTACGACGACGAATAACTTGTAACTTATTTGATGTCAAACAACAAATTGATTTGACGTAATGAAGATCAAGGTGGAGGTATATGTTAACCTCGTGGTCAGCGCTGTTGTTTACCAAGCTGCCTACGATATCACATGACTTTGCATCCTGACAGTTCATTTGTGTTCATGTCAGTTCTAGTCTTGTCTGTCCAGTCTACATTTATACTCTACTTTCTTTTCTAAAACTTCACTAATACCAGCCTAAAGTCTGTTTAGTTTGCTGTCATTAATGCCTATATCTGTCTTCTATCTGCGTCAGCCTGTCTACGTCTGTCTCTTTGTGTCCGTCTGAAGTTGTCTGTCTGTAGCATATGTATCTACGCAGTACACTAGACAGGCGAAGAATCGCTTGAATTAATTGTATTTCAAGTTCAGCGACAACAGAGATAGTAAAATAGACTTAAAACGGACAGCAATATCTGTTCACAATCATTGTGCGTTCACATGTGGCTACCAGTTCATAAAAGACAGAGTAAACACACCAATGATATAATGTGAATCCATATCTCTCTGTCAGAGAGTATTTTGTTTTATTTCATAGACTATCCATAACATTATAAAACCTCTATTACATTGGCAAAGAAATTTTAATGTGAATATGTATTTAAAAACGCAAGATTATTGTTGAGACAAATCAACAAACACCTCCAAAAAGACAAACACTCTGTAACATTTAAAATCTGTCAAACTTAACTGCTACATTTGTCTGAACATATTCGTACTTTGTCGTGAAAATTTTTTGTGACTGATCAATACCTTATAAGCTTAAATATAATTATCGAAACAATTTACAGTTGTTGAATCATCACCATGTTGTTCAAAGATTGTTCAATAATTGACGACAATAATCATTACCATTTGTTGTCTGGCAGCTTTCAAAGAAGACAAGACCGAGTTTGCCATTGATCATTGTTGTCTTTCTATTCAAACACAAGTTATGTCGCTATGAATCGAGTATCCTTGCATCACTCTATGCATTTTATGTTCACTAAGATTTGCCGATTTCATCAATCGAAAAGTTATGCAAATATCGCCAAATGTAGGTAACATTCCACAACAAAGGAATAACAAAAGAACGTATACACACCTTTATGAGGTGAATTTGGTGAGCTGTTCCATGAACTGTTGCGTTCTCTCATAAAACCACCGTACGATGAATCTAACGGATTAAGAAAATACAAAAAATGACATTATACGGTACACGTCTGTTGGGGATGGAAATCGTGAAGATAGTAAAATATGAACGATGATGATTTAATTGTGTAATAAATATGAGTAAATTTAATACCAAAACAACCGATAGACAATATCTGTCACTGTTTAAATCAATAGAAGGATTGTTTGATATCCCTCAGATCTGATCGCTGAGTTTGTCTGTCATATCTGAATGTCACCTGACGATATTAATCAAAACTTTTCGTATTGTCTTGTCAACTACCGGAATTTCCTGTACAACTGTAGAAAAAATCGCCAAATATAAAATCCGACAAGTTCAAAACATGTAAAGACTGTTTGTACCGTGATACATTGTACACTCGCAACATTTAAAAAATAAACTTGGTACTGTAGTCACATAGTTTTGATAATATTTTAGCCACTATAAGCGCAACAAACCAAATGAAAACAAAACAATCATGTCTGCATGCACGGTATCGATATGACGTCTTGCTGTGAAAACTATTGATAACAGACCAGTAAATCAGCAATTTGTACAGTTTTTGTCGTATTTTCCTCGATTGCGTGACATGTCGGGCAAAGGTTTCTTGAAAATATTCAACTTCCTCCTTTCATCTACGATACCTTAATTAGCACTTTCGTAAATATATGCCTAAATTTAGAAGTACAACTACATTAAGGAACGTAAGTGTAATCTAGTACTTTAAATTTGATGAGATTTATCAACAAGAAATAACAACAGGTCAGAAAACAGAAAATGTCCTTACACATTATCCAACAAAGTAAGGTATTACTATTATAGTTACATCTGTAGATTAGAGCTAATCATGGACACAGAAACCACAAAAGTCTGAAACACAAGACAATTTGTGAAGCCATATGCTCATGGAGCATATTTCTGCCGATACTATCTTTGAAAATGTTCTCTTTTGATCAAAATAAATCCATGTTTCTTCTACAACAAGAATCGTTTACGTTCTTGACTGTCTGTCTTCACTTCTTTTCAATAATTTGAATGTCCAGCTGTGAAATCACAGAGACGAACGCCCTATCGTCATAGAGAATATCATCAATAAGAAGATGTGTACATTTCATGTTTTATTTCTAAGTATGATACGCGACTCTTCTTGGTCGTTCAATGTTTTGGTCATAGCATCGGTAATGTCCACGAGGCCGACAGGAAATTGTGATTCAGGATGGAGTTCCCGCCGATATTGAAGTCAACAATACAAGAATTTTAACCAAAACGTACACAGATTGTTGACATTATGAATGATTTTTGATGATCCAAACGATGATTTATACTTATATGTAATTATTACGATGTTTTCTCAAAGCCTTAAACTTTCGTTGGACTAAAATCACTAAACCCGATCTAAATTTTTTAAATCGGCGACAAGAATGCCTTTCAGTGGCTGACCCCAACAGATGACGTTGAGTATTTCGGTAAACAAATGTAGTAGATTGATATGTGAAGCATGTTTGACAATATTTCGACGAAAATCCTGAATATTGACAAAAACTGTGCCATCAGTAACACCACGTAGTTCCAGAGGTCGACTTATTCTTTTACGGATATTAAAATGGAAAACGTAGAGAATGTTCACTGTTACACAAAATATGAAAGTACTTTCACAGAGCAAAGCTTGTAATAATTTTGGTTTTCTTGCAGTGCTTTTGAGATCTTGATTTGTGATAAAAACAACACAAATATTTCCTAGCGAATAACAGAATAACACATAGTCATTTTTCAATATATCTCTCAACAAAATCAAAGAGTTTTTAGAGATTCATAATAGATGTACTAACATAGATTGATTATGAACAAATTTGCTTATTTGTATTTAATCTCATGATGTTTGAAAATTCGGTAATAATGAATCCGAAACTAAACACGTGTCTCTGACGTGTTGTTTTTATAATGTTGTCAGTCAGACATTTGCATTCAACGATCTGTTTTTGTTGAAAATCAAAACGTTTTTAACTCAAAATAAAAGCATCCTTAAAAACAGTGAAATGTTACCGCTAACATGCGGACTTTATGATGAAACCACACATATTATTAGCGCCAAAGTCCGGGCGGTACAGACGACAGAACGGTGATATGTTATTTCTACCTACCTGTGGCTGTGAGGAACATATTTCTGTCAAATGCTGGTGACGTGTACGTATATGAACACTCACACTGCGACGGTTTGCCTTCCTGCATCAAATATTATATTGATTTGACGGTGAAGAAAAGAAAGGGACGTGTTCGACTTTCGAAAATTGTCGTGAGCAGTATCTGTGCCTGACCTGCAAACGATGGCGATGTTTTAACGAAGAAAGCGGCAAACGGTCACTTGGTTTGTGGTAGCCCCGGAAATCACAGCTTTTATCAACGTTGAATCAGCCTCGGTTCACGAGTAAATTATGGAAACCTGCAACTATGACCCCTTCCTGAAATACCGAATTTTCGACGGTCCCTCTGCTTCGATCCTGTCAGCGCGCGCTCAACGTCAATTAGTAATTGAGAAAATATATCGCCGATATCGCTTTTTATTGAATTACAACAGTTATGACAAGAGACCATCGACCAATCACAGTGAGCATAGGATAATTATGTCGATTTGTTTGACAAACTTAATCATGCTTGAGTCGACGGTAATCATTGGGCGTTGATGGAAGCCATTTTACGCCAAACATCACACAACGGTCGCGTGCCTCGATTTGATTATGCAAATGAGATTAACACTCAACGGACAATACAACACAGACACACAGACAAAGTACAATGACGTCGCAGTGGAAGCGAGAGCTTTGGTAACTTTTGATATAAGGTTGTCTCCCTGCAGAGGAACATATAGGCAAAATGCTTTATTTGTGCAAACTTGATACAATATTCTAAAAGAGATGATTCCGACGTAAATTGTTGCTATTCGATCATAGAACTGCTAAACAGAATCTTTCCTGGTCAACATGTCAAATTCACGTTTATAATTCCGAGTCTCATGGTCCCCTCCAGATAATTTCAGAAGAATTAAGTATCCGGGTTTTATTTGCATCAAGGCAAGTCAGTTATGAAGAAAATGTCGGCATAAAGACGATCTGATTTATTTCAAATTTCAATAGTTTCTCTAATCTATCATTCCATTCTTTTTTTGTTGAAAACAGTAATGCTTTTGTTGTCGGTTGAATACACTCTAACTAATAAGAGGACCTAGCAGCTGGAATTCACTTTTTAAAAACCTCTATCTTTGCAGCGCTGACCTAACACACAAAAGCTGAAGAAATTCCGCGGCTGCGCGTGCACGGGCACTCGGTTATGTAGTTGGCCGCCCTCTGGCGGTGAAGTCAAAATAAACAAACAAACGCAAATTGCACAGAGATAAACGGTGGCGCTGTGCGCTGAAATTTGTGACCGTTCTCAGATTGACACTGACATTCGTACTTTTCACGCCACGATGTATTTCAAGGGTACTTGATTTTTTAAATCCTGAATCTTGCAGATAGATTTCAAATCTTGGGTTTTAGAAACAGACAGGGCTTGTCCATTTTTGAAGTAAACTTTTTTAAATTCAAAGAAAGTTTACCACATATCAACCTCATTTTAACCTGTCAATGACAGACAATCTACCTTATTAATACTGAACGGAAATGTTTTAATGTTTGAATCAAACATCCAACAACCAGACTTTTTCAGTATTTTGCCTATGTTTTATTTGTAAACAAGTTGAACAAAGTATCAATCATGACGTCAGAGTTGGCGCTAAGGCTGCGTTCACAAGTAATGGTGGAGTGGATAGGCGGGTGGAGGAATCGCGATTGAATTCTTTGTTTTTAGATCTATCTCAATGCCCTCAAAAATTTCAAATCCCACGCTATATGATCAATTTTTTTAAGTCCCCCGCCCAAACTATCACATAGCTGCATATTTATAAGCGATGTACGCGCAGAAAAAATAAACTTATATTGCGCAGTTCTACTCGCAGATGTTCGACGTTACCTTTTTGACGCACACACTAGTGGTTGTAGAAATGTTGTCAGCAGTTTGTAAGCCACATTCCAAGGGATATTTTTAAATTGAAACGTTTTTGAATGCACCGATAGAATTTTTTGAATCCGTTGAAGAACACCCAAAATGACCGTCGTGAGAGAGTATGCACATTGTGAATTCTTGCCTGCATTTCGGCCAAATAGTGAAAAACTGAGCATAGCGACCTACCGAATAATACTTTACAGACATATGTGACCTCGATCCTACTTTAAAAGTTTTACAAAATTGACGATACTGTAAGACTGAAATATTCCATCAAATAAAGCTTTTAATAGCCGAAATTTTGGGTGTAATAGCGCAAATTTGGTGAAAAAGAATTTCATTTATTCACATATTTTTTCATTTAAATTAGAATCTTTGTTGTTCAAAATTTTACTTTTGTGTTACTGCGAGATGAGAATGTGAACATGTCATTCAGTGCGTGAACTTGAAATGAACGGTTTATGTATTGACTATAAATGTGCAGCCAGAATGGGTTACTTTGTCACCAAAAATCCCTAAACATGGGTCAATTTTTCATCGTAACCTAAGCACAAATCCATTACAAAGCAAATGTCCCGTACTTTAGGAAAATCTTCATATGGAAATTCTCCAAATTTGTCAAGCGAATCCTTAACAATGGGTTCATGTTTTCGACTTGAACGTCACACCCCGTATTAAAATATCAGGAGTACCGCTCCCGCACAGATACCCTGGAACTGTAGTCTGTGAAATAAGAAACTGTTCATAATCGAAGACAAAATAAATTACAGTCATCGTTGTTAAATCATGTTTTTAGTCAAATTGTTACCGGCTTTCGGACAAATGCACCTGCCCCTGAGTCCGAATAAAAGCGTTCCGTTTATGAAAGCTACTTTACGCTTTTTACTGAGTTTGAGCAATCGTAACAGAGATGTTTTATTGTAAATTCAAACATGTTATCTTACGCATATGAGTACAATTTAAGGGGAAAGCAATAGCTGTTCGTTACTGTTCCTCCTTGCCTGTCCGCCTCATTGAGGCATCCGAGGATATTTCATCGCAACCCGCTTCGGGTGGGGTGGACGCTACCCAACTTTTGCCCGCCTGCCAACTCGTTTGCCGCCCTCTAATAGAGACACAAATTGTCCGTCAAGAAATTGCTTCCATCAGCTTTTTTCACAATCAGCACAGTCACCTGTGTTCTATTCTGCTATGCGCATTGATAGACGTGTGTACTTATGCCTGACAAGAAGATATGTACACACATCTGTTGTGCGCATAGACGCAGTGCGGAATACACCACAGGTGAAAGTGCAATCAGTGTTATTGACAATCCCTGTGTACGGATGGTCGGTTTTCTGCGGGATAGACGCCTACTCATATTAAAGCTTTGTGTATATCAATAAGACGACATGACACCTGTCGTGTACGGTTCTTTGCAAAGTTTGTCCCACCACAGTCCCGCCACTCTGAGTGAAGGGACTGTGGTGGCATACACGACTGAATGCTCAACCTATGCCTAGCCGTGTCTTTGTAAGTTTAAGTATTTTTGCCAAGAAGCCTGGACCAAAATAGCCTTTAAATATGTCGAGCTTATTGTACACTGTACCGATCTAATTTCATGTATCTTCTACCGAGGCTGCATTCACTGGCAAATACTATTACCGTAAGCTTAGGGGTGCCGGAGAAATTCAGTGGGGATTTGGAATTCTAGATCTCGGGGATAGAAGAGGGAACATGAAGGGTTTGCTCTCGGAATGAGGGGATCTTAAAAGTTTGGTCCCTTTTTTTTACATTTCCAGATTTAAAGGGATACAGTCGTGGGAACTGCGCTCAAAGGTCGTGTGGCGCCCATACGACCAATGTAAACACTGTATCCAAGGTACGATGGTGATTGATTAAAGTTAAAACATGTCTGTCATAATCTACATCGTATAATTTAAATGTTGCAACTATGATGATGAGGTATATCTAGATATAATGCACGAAACACGTTGTTTGTAAACAAGGAACTCGCACAGGCGCAGTTCCGACGACCGCTTCCCTTTAATATAGTTTGGTAGGTGATACAATGAAAAGCATGCTGAAACCATAGACCCCAGAGAAACTCTACAATCTATGCTGAAAAACACAATACTCAGTTATCAACAAACCCTGGACATGTAAACACTATTGTTGATAACTGATTTAGATTCCAGACTGAAAGTCACATGTCAATGATACAATGCACAGTACATACACAGGCTGTGTTGGCAAGCTGATTACTGAACAGTTCAATAAGCCATAGCTTGTTCTTTTTGGCCTGAAGCTGTGTGGTCGGAGAGAAATTTGGTGTCTTCATGGACTTGGCACTTTATGACTGTGAAACACATCCCAAGAAAGTTTCTTCAAATTCTTCGTTCTTTGCCAAGGATAAAAGTGTCAAAAACACTGGCTAAAATCGCTTCCATTTAGCTGGCAGTGCTTTTTTTTTCACGGAATTATTTCAATAAGTATCTGTCAAATGTCTAGCTTGGTATCATGAAACTTCTGATTGTAAAAATAATGTAATATTCGATTCAGTTATCAGAAAATCTATCAGTTTTAGGCTTTTAATGAAAATCGAACTTTTAAGGTTTGATTGTAAGAATGAAATGATGTAAAATTTAGGATAGTACACAGAAGGTACACCTACTATCTAATCGGGCTACACTCGTCAAAGTTACCTACTTAATCACTAATTTGATAAAAGTGCACACACCTCTAATAAGAAGGAAGTGTAAATTCGAGATTTAGTCCGATTCTTAATAACACAGCAACGACTACGTGCATGTACGTGTAAGGTTAAAGTGAAGACAAACATTAAAATTGTCTCCCACTTCCTTCACTCACTCAGATGTATAAACCAACATTAATTATAAGACCGATAACTTAGTTTGTATTTCCTCCTAGGATATCTAAACTACAAGATATTTGTGAAAGACGTTAAAGAAGGAGAAGATGGCTGCTTAAATTCTTGCAACCACTTCTAAGCTGACCAAAAGTTACTATCACATAACAATTCAACGACAGCTTTGTGGCAAGACCCTTGGTCAACTGATTGATTTAACCAGCGACAGACATCCAGATAGGGAAGCAATAACTGACTATTCACAACACGGAGAAATAAGAAGAGTAACCTTTGAAGAATTGAGACTTCAGATCGATAGATTCGCAAAAGGACTGATACAGCTCGGTCTACAGAAAGGTGAAAAGCTGGGAATACTTACCAGCAAAAGATATGAATTCGTCGTGGCTTACTTAGGTGCTGTTAAAACTGGCCTTGTAGCTGCTCGACTTCGTCCATTCTCAAAGGTGGACCAGCTAACACGACAAGTAAACGATACTGGCTGTGCAGCAATGATCTTTGATAACAGTCTTCAAGCCGTTATCAAAAAATGCTCCATGTGTAGAAGAATCCAGTATTTCATCTTGCTTGCAACCCCTTCCATGGCAAGTATTCGATTTTTGATCAACATTGATTCTGGAGAGAGTAAAGGCGCCTGCTTTGCTATGAACGAAGTCATGCGCATGTGCGAAGGGGGAGGAAATTCTCAACTTGTTATTGTGGGAAATGAAATCCAGCCAGAAGATCCTTGTGTCATCTATATCACCTCAGGTAGTACAGGATCACAGAAGGCCGTAGTTCACTCTCATATAGTTATCGTCGAAAGTTTCATCTCTGCTTCAAAAATTCACTCAGAGAGCAACGATGGATTAGCTGGTTGCCATCACATCTTTGAGAATATATTTTCTGTGGTATTTGAAACTCTCCTTGCTCCAATGGTGAAAGATGGCGACAGACGTGTCCTTATACCTAGTCAGCTGATGTTAAAACACTTCTTATATCTTGGAGATTGAGCGTTGTACATCTACTATTCTTTATCCAGCCCGTGCGTTTCAGATAGCCAACCTGCCAGATAAATATGACCTTCCTTCGATGAGATTAGTATTCATTGGAGGAAATATTTTACAACAACCTACAGTCGACAAACTGATGAAGATCCTGACTCCAAACGTACGAAACACTTACGGGATGACAGAAGCATCTCTGGTCACATCTCATCGTGTCGACGACTCAATCGATGAAAGAATCAGGACTGTTAGTCGGCCAATAGCGCACTCTGAATTAAAGATAATCGATGAAAATCTCCGTATATTTCCTATCAACAATAAAGGAGAAATCTGCGTCCGTGGTCCAACTGTATTTCGGTGTTACCATGGCGGTGAAGACAAGACATCTGCTGTAAAAACTCAGAGTGGATGGTTTATGACTGGAGATGTTGGAATCATGTTTGATAACGGAAGAATTCAGCACTTTGGGAGGAAAGATGATTGTATACGTATGGCAAGGAATGCTTTGAAAGGCTATCCTATAGAAATAGAGAGACACCTGATCGGTCACTCCAATGTAAGAATGTGTCAGGTAGTGGCTATTACAGATGAGCAATTTATCAATGTGGTTTGTCTGTGTCTTGTACTGTGTCCTGGTGTAAAAACCAACTGAAGAAGAAATACTTGAAATATTGAAGGAAAAGCTCGACCACGACTATTTTCCGAAATACGTCCTTTTCTTTGATAATTTCCCTCACGGAATCAATGGAAAAATCGACCGCAGACAACCAACAAAGATGGCTGTTAACAGATTGAAGAAATTGATAAATCATTGTCGGTGTGTGTGACATTCTGTGAAATGCTGTGGTTTTAAAGCTAGACCCTACACTGCTTCTTGTTCGCAAGCCTCAACGAACGAAGTTGATACTACTTTATAGACACTCTTTACCCTAAGGCAAGGGTAAACATCGTCATACATAGAGACTTCAAAGAAGCAATACAATGATACCGTTTTTTAATTCAACTGGAAATTATTGACTATCATCCAATAAAATGAAAGACAGAAGCGCACAGTCATATAAATGTTGGTTACCGGAAGCTTTATTTTACCAATATTAGAATGGAATATTAGAAGAGGAGAATTGTTTAAAAATGTGTAGCCGATACTGAATAGAAAGAATGTCCAATGTTAATGTCAACACGTCATAATCATGATCAACGATATCTCTGCGAAATACCGAGGTGTGGCATTTCGGCTTTGTAAATTGATCAGCTCTATTGCCTGTTTGTCGTATCAACGGTTGTTAGTCGGTATAGATCTTTTAAGAGACACATTCTGTTCAGAAGAACCCAAAGCAGATACTTGGATCGAGACAGATATACAACTTAAAAATTAAATGTATCGATGATATTGTTCATATCGCTCATTTATGCAGTTTGTATCAACATGCAAAAACCTGAGAATATGACAACTTCAATACACGTTCAGCTGATGTGTACAATACAGGAAATCAGGGAAGCGCTGTACTTTTACATCATCCTGGAGATTAGGTTGAATTAAAAGGTTGCTGAAATGTGCCTTTCCCTCATTGAAGTAATACAATCCCACTGACCGTAGAGGGCATCATAGTACAATGGATATCAGTTTTCTTATTTCAGGGCTGCCTCAAAGAGAGGCTTCAATAAGTCGATGGATTCGTGACGTATTGACTGCATCAGGCGTTGAATCAACAAGCTAATTTTGAAACTGTCAATATGAGAGCAGTTGTCACTTTTTTGGCCAAACAGAAATTTGTTCCTATTGAATACATTCTGGTATCATCATCAACATTAAAAAATACCACAAACCAATAGTTGTGGATATTGTTGATTTTGCCAACAATGTTATGGAAGTTTAGATTGAATAAAATCTTTGTTGTTGAGAGTAATAGAGTATGATACTCTCATATGTGTGTTGTGCTGGCAATTATTTTCGTTCTGTGTAATTTTGACAATACACATACCATCTTGCATCATTCAAACATTGTTTCATTCACACATCTTTTGCTTTGGAATATCATGTCACGTGATTCCTTGAGTGTGACGATGTAATAGAATCCCCCAATTCAACGAGACTTGCCTGTTGAAGTTTTACAAGGATTCCATGTAGTCATCATAACACGAAATGGATCATATCCCCTCGCTATCAAACCATCATAGTGTGTTTTCTTGTTGACGTGTTCATTTCACCTTTAAAGTGTGAAGCTACACATGCGCAGTGCTATGTCATGTGATCATTTCGTGTTATGTTGACTGCATAAGATCCAACAAAACATCAACTTACAGGTGAGCATTGGTTTTCCACGAATCCCACCAACCTTTAAATGAACTCACGTAAATTGATAAAGGAGGGGCGAATCACTGGGTAAAGTTGCGTATTCAACCCTTTATAAACGTAGATACATAGACAGAACATTAAAGGGACCATGAAGTCGTCATTCACACAAGCGATGGGATCGCTCCCAGTGGCCATTTCTGTGATAATTTATTGCGTGCGTTACGTTGATAAAAGTCAAAGAAAAGTGTGCAAATAGCATTTTCTGAAAGTTTATGAGTTGATCTCTCTCAAGTTCGAAAGATTGCCCGACGTTTGGGTAAGAATTTGAATAAATTATTTGATAAGCATCACGATAGTTGGTATTTGACTGTGAGCTTAATTGTTTTGAGGCGAACCTTTTCACTTTTTCACTTGTCCGTTATCATGACTTTAATGGTGAATAAGGTCTACTGGATATCCACCCAGCTGTGCAGTAAACTACCACCAGCCGTTTATCTGTACTATTAATATTTCATAAATATTAGCGACTTCATTATTTTGGAATTTATTAGGGAAAGATTTTGAAGAGCATTTGAGTCGTTATGGAGTTACATCCAGTTAAGCATTTGCAAGGGTCCATAAGATTGTTACAGAGATTAAACAATCACATTGTGTTCACTGATAAAACATCAAGATGAAAATGATATGGACCATCCATGATATGGACCGTCCATGATATGGACCATCCATGATATGGACCGTCCATGATATGGACCATCCATGAAAAATAGTGAAGAGCCGTGATGAAGTCAAAACAGCGGACAGGAAGAAAATCATATGCGAGAAGCGAACACTGCACTTCTGTGTATGAAATCCCTCTATTTAACGAGACTAAATGTTTTGGATTAAATAAGTAGGTGAATGTCATCTCTATGTTAGATGAAGTGAAGACAAACAAAGGACTGGGAGAACAAAATGCTTCTTAAATGAATTTTTCCTTACATTTACCGACATATTTATTTGTGTTAATTGCGGAGACATTACGACACACTATAGAAATTACCAAATTGATAATGTTCGTACATTTGTGTTAGTTTTGGAAAACAAGCAGACTGAACACGAACGTGAATGTCAAATTGAAGACACACACCAAATTAAAGGTAAGAAATCAAACAGGTTAAGTTACAATCAGCAAATTCACAGTCCTCAGGGTGTTACTCGATATTTCGGAGTTTCCGATGAAAGTTCTCCGACCCCAGGCCTTAAATAATGACGGCTCCCTAAAGGGAGCTGTATTGTCTTTTCACAGTGTTTTTAAGTGTTACGGGATAGCTGTTCAGTGCCACGACGTGTGATTTCTCATTTAATTGGGAATTTTTAGCGATAAAACACTCTATACGGAAATTTCATATACTTGATCGATATATTTCGTCATATTTAATATAATAATAATAATTTATTTATAAAGCGTCAATATCCACAACAAAGTGATCAAGGACGCTGTGAGAAAATTTACATATCACAAAAAGCAATTAAAACAGTAATAAA
>LD349233.1:155917-199065 GCA_001465055.1 Ptychodera flava | reverse complement strand
AGAGGTGATGGCAATTGTCTATATCGTGCTATAAGTTATGGGATCTACAATACTGAAGATTACCACATACAAATCAGACTTGGTGTTATTGATTATTTAACTACACAAAGATTGGTAGCAAGATAGCGGATGCTAAGGTGTCTACGTCAGCAGATGAGTAGTTAGATAGCCAGTAATAAGATGTCTACGTCAGCAATGCGAAGTGACTTCGGGACATGTCGTTCTGCAGGCAGCCAAGCTTCGTGGACTTACAAACTGGATTTGTGTTAACACACAATTTCTTATTTAATGTGCAATGGTCAAACACTATCCATGAAATATCTACACATCTCCCTAATACACTGATGACCCACGGTGTCCACTCAAGTCTCACTTTGATTTTTCTAGGGGCAAATTGTAAATTATGATAGCAAATCTTCTTTGATTATCAAACAATTAGTATAAATAAGAACTAAATCATAAAACAATGGGTTGTTTTAAGCATCAGACTATAAATTATTTAAGACATTTGCGTTAACTTCATTTCTCAATTGCAAATTGTCAGGGATAGATACCAAACTATGCAAGTTGTCAGTGTTGATCCCAATCTGATTAAAATCAAATATAGAGATTGTGATGTCTCACTTTTGGTGGTTTCTTGCTGTCATCACCAGCTGATACTAGTCCCCTTCACCCATACATTTGATTTTAATCACATTATTTTGAACAAAGAAGTTCACATTGACTGAGAATTCTCACCTCCATATTTTTGCTCGAGTTTCTCCTTCCTACCAATGTAATGTGTGCTGCCAATAGGCTTTTGATCAAGAGTTGATGTACCCATCTCTGACCCTGAACCGGTCTTTGGAAATACAGATTCAGTAGCAGCGTGTTTAACAGGTTTTTCACCTATTTGATAATGGCAGGAAAAAAAAACTTTTGAAAAACTTTCTCAAATAATTGTAACAAAACAATTCATGCATGTATATTTAAGATGACAATTTTGATGATGCTTGACATCAATATTGAAGAGCAATGTCAGGTGGCGACTAAGACAAGTCAACATACAAGCTAGACACTACACCACTGCATGTTAACTCCCGGCAATTGATAACCAATACTTTGTGGCATCACATTCAGTTACCGTATATCTTGGGTGCCCAAAAACTCTAGTGAGAATGTACGGTATATATTGCGTTCTCTCTATCCTTGGAATAGCGTTGTGGGATGACAACGGCAATGCTAGTGAAGGAATTTAGTTGCAATTTTAACAATGCAATACCACTTTTTACATAATAGTCACTATCATGCAGACATCAGTACAGATGAGCAAAGCACAAATAAAAACCAACTAATAAGTCTTGCACTTTTTAACCCTTTCTCCAACTGAGGAAATTCCTAGCCAATAGTTTACCTGCCAAGATCTAATAGCTTTCCAGCAAATGCAATGCAGCTCAGACATCATATTTTTAAGGCTAAACTTGGTGATTCATCAAGCTAAAGGGCATGTACTGGGATACATCCACTTACTATTACTCAAAGAAAATGAAGGTGCTGCCGGTACCATGAGCTGCTTTTACTTGCATTGTTAAAATTTAATTGTCAAGTCCTGTCCTTCACCCCTATAACCGTTTATTCGCCGAAAACAACATTAGCTTTCATCAAGAATACAACTATGGTGTGTAAAAGATAACAGACACTTGATACTTAGGCCACAATTCTGTAATGAAAGTTTATTAATTGGTCAGCAGATTTGTTTAAGTTGTGTGTCTTTTGCTCCTGCCAGAAACGCCAAAACACTTACTACTCTCCAAAGTTAAAGTTTCGAACTGCACAAGTAGGTGTACTGTTGAGTTTAATCAGCTAGCTGCACTATCAGAAATTATCAATTGTATGCCCTGAATGCAGTTTTTACCAATTAGAATGTGTGATAAAATGAAATGTGCTTTAACGTAAATGTGCTTTTAAGTGTGCGTATGTTTGTATGTATGTATGTATGTATGTATGTATGTACGTACGTATGTACGTACTTGATATAATAACATTGAGGTAGCTAATATCTCACCAGTCTTTCCATCTGATTCCTTATCATGGTCTTCTTCACTGTCTTGTCCAGTTGATATGCCTTCTGCCATTTTCTCCAAGACGTTGTCAGGCAATGAGGGTGTACATGTAGCCCTATCTACTTTAGTCACATCACTTTGTCTAACTTTAGATTTTAATTCCTTAATGCTAACAAGCTGACTGGTTATTATTGCGTCTGCCTTTGATAGTTCTTGCTGCTTTCTCTGATACAGATCCTGTGCCGTTGCTTCACCCTGTTTAGCCTTTTCTAGTTGTATGAATTGATTTCTTATTTCTTCATTAGTATTAGCAAGCTGACTTTGCTGTTTCTTGTTAAAATCTTTCACTATCACTACTTCCTGCTCTGCATTTTTAAGTTTCTCTTCTAGGCTTCCCTTCTCCTGCATAGCTTTATCCAGTATATCTTGAACCCTCCTTGAATCTAACTTGCCTTTAATACATGCCTTTTCAAGCCTTTCTTTCTCTTGCTTGTACAAATCTTTTAATGCTGCTTCTTCCTTTCTAGCATCTTTAATTTGTAATTGCAAACTCTTCTTTTCTTGAATAGCTTTTTGAAGCTGGTCTTGCAGATCTCCTATTCTCAAGGAACGAGAGTTCTCATCACCCTCAAATTGCTTTACCCTACTTTCTGCTGCCATCAATTTTACCTCAAGTTGAGCTATTGCATCTTCTTTCTGTTTAATGACCTCTTTTATTTCTTCCTGGCTGCATGTGTGGCCTAATTCTAACAAGTACTGCATGCGGTATTTTTCTAGCTCTGCATGTGATGCTTCATATGGAATCAAGCTCCTGACAACAAGACTAGGTGATTTTGGTGGTGTTCCTGTTGGCCGTATCATTCTGCCACTTTCAAGAAAAAGTTCCGCCACACCTGCAAAGAGATCGTTGTTAGTCCATCATCCAGTTGGTGAGCAACTCAATTGCAGGATCAAAGCCGATAACAAAATATCTGACTTGGCAACTGGAAGAAAAGTGTGGATGTAGAGCACGGGTACTCTGTTGTTCTGAATTGATAGACTGAATAAACTAAGCAGCTTATATGTAAATACGAACTTTGATGATAACTGTCTAAGACATTTATAACAGAATGCCGTTCAGACTGAAATGCCTATTTAGCTACAAAACCAGATCAAGGTCGGACGTGTCTACGTGAACGTCACAAGCGACCACATCGACCACATTCTTTCGATGCAGGAGGCCGCAGCTGCGTCTTTTGTATTAATAATACCTCATTTTTGTTGAGGCTTTTATTTTTTTAAATCACGATATAAGTTCTCCAGCGGCAAACGGAAACTAAAGTACGAAATCAAGTTTACACGATTATACACCATCATTTAAGAACAACAGAATGCCCTGTGTAGAGGTCCCAACACTGCTGCTTTTTAAACAACTAAGTCGCAAACTCCCCATTCTTTGATCAACGGTTCACTGCTCTGTCATGGCGCATCTTCAAAATTTCTCATTACTATTGAATGAACGCTATTTTATGAAAGTACATGTATCTGACCATATTACAGTTTTAATGAAATTCAATTTCCAGACCTTACCATGTACATCATTTATTCCACTGCCTCCTTCAATTTTAAGGAACTCCCTGATTCCAAATAATGGCAAGATATCCTGTCTGGTGGATAGGATATGTTTCATCTCCTCTGTCGTCTGAACTTCTACCAGTATGAAATCCCAGTCTTGTCCCTTGAGCGTAGTGCACTTCAAGATATCGAACACGGAAGACAGGTACATCTCAGCAGGTTGCAAAAATCTTGAAGCTTTGACAGCTTTGAAAGCGAGTAGGTGTGTTGCTGCAAACAATAGACAAACTTTATGAGCGATTCAGGTTGTTTGGAGAGCCAGTGGCAGTAACGTTTGATGTTTTTTTTCTTTTCTATTTTGTTTCGATATCAATTGCTAGCCAATTCTTGTTCTACTCCCCACCTTAAGTAGAAAGCCGCAATTTATCTTGTTAACACAGTGTCTGTGCATGTTAAATGCACCATCATGATTAACACTTGAATTCTTGTTTGGATCGGAATTCACTGAGCACCGATAACAATACAGTTGGGTGAATGTATGGAACGAGTCGATAAGCTGAATACAATGTGTCTTAACATACTTTGGGGAGTAGTAATTGGAAACTGTTGTGAAATGAAATTAAAAATCATCAATAGTTACAGTTAATAACGCTTTAATTTTAAAGAAAACAATAGAGTGACTTACATGGAATCACTTTGTCTCTCCATCGGTAATCTGATTTAGTAGGGCAATATTGTGTGATGACTTAGATTTTTTCATCTAATTCCAAGAGAACATCACAGTTCTCATCAATAGATAGAAAAGTTTCATTTTATGCCACAATAAATTCTCGAAATTGAAGACAGGAAGCATTCATGAATGATCAAGTTGAATGCTACGGCAATAAGTTTGTGATTTGTAAAATATGAAGTAATCTACTTAATGATACAAGTGAAATTATAATTGAAACCTGTTAATGCAAATTTAAAGGTGTAAGAAATGATTGTCAGTTGCTTTAATCACCAAACCTAACTCTGTACTGTTCATTTTACCATCAGTTAAAACTCAATAGGACCATTTACCTATGGTACAGTTGTAAGGCAGTGCACTCTAAAACCCAAATTGTGTAGTTCATACGACGCTCGATAAGTGGACTCTGAAATCTAACTTTTGACATTTCGAAACAAATCGTGGAAAAACTACAAAAATATATAACATATTTAAACAAACAGATTTATACAGAAAATTGAGAAAATCAAAATTCTAAACAATGCGATTTCGGTAACATTAGACGAAGAGTAAATAGACGTACTAGTACACCCCATATTGGAGGGCATTAAATCAGGAAACGTTACCAAACGATTACATGATCGGAAAACCATAAACAAAATACATATGCCGAACATGCTAGAGATAAATTTGAGAAACAACAGGTTTGAATTTAACAATGAATTCTGAAGAAAAATATTTTGAACGGTACTGCGTGGGATCTCCAGCTTCACAAGATATATAGCTTATATTGCATTTCACGATACAGAAATAAGAACAATACAGCAACATGCATGACAAATATCTTTTGGCTGAGATTCTGAGATAGATTATTTCTTTATTGGAATGCACGACAAGCTCAAAGAATTTAAATCGAACGTTTTAAACAAAATGAATCAATTCTTAAACTTTCGGTTGAAACTCTTATCAAGAAATAACATATTCAGGCCCAATTGTCTATTATAAAGGTCACCAACACAACAAAGAAAATTTTTGACATAGGAATACACAAGAGCAACTGATATATTCCATGTTAAACACAGAAAGCCATATCATGCTAGGGCAACATTGAAGGGCCTCATTAAAAGTGAAACATTGGGGGACATTAGAACATGCAACAACAAAAATGATTTTACACAGAAAGTGACAAACTGTAGTGAAAACCCGACAAGACCGACACTACGAAAAACGGGAAATAGAAGATATCATCCGAGGAAAAGTGTGTAAAGCAAGAAGGCAAGTGGAATGAAAAGTAGCAAATAAAACCAAGGAAGAGAGGCTATTTTTCACAACAATGAAGTCCATACATCAGAACTAAGAGAATCAAAAAAGCCCTGACTGAAAAAGTAAAGCGAATTTAAAAAATGTTTAAAGAATCTCTTTCCAAAATCACTGATTATCGCAAACAAGAAACACAGACAATAGACTAGAACTCACAATCCCACAGAATGTGCTAACTTCGAACAACATGAGCAAACACAATTACTATCAGACCGTTTTGTTTAAGTGACATAATACACAAAAGTGTCATTTTCCAGATGTACTTCCGAATATACTCGTCCATGAGAAGGAGATTCAGTCTAAATTAAAAACTAAACATTTAGTATACGTATTTTCTTTAAACAGTAAACATAACAGATTACATGTTTTGACACTGTATAGTGTCAAACACCCATACAACTTACAAATAATGTCGTATACAGATGAATCCAATATTATTCAGATAAAAAAATTATTCAGATGGCTAGTAATCATTAATAGTCGTCATATATAAAAAAACACCATTTTAAACAAATGTCCAGGGACTTAATGCTATAAAGTATACCAGAAACTTATTTATATTAAAAGCTATTAAGGGATGGGACATTAAATACAGGTGCCGCCAAAAATGAGCGGCAACGAACACAGGTGGCGTATACCCAAGTGTCTTGGTACAATAGGGGATAATTTTATTCAAGAAACTTAAAGATTATTACGGCCCTGATACGGGTTTTGCGGGCCGAGGTTGTGCGGCGGAAGGGCCCGAGCGTGCGAGGGCCCGTACGCCGTACGACCGAGGTCCGCAAAACCCGTATCTGGGCCGTAAAGGTTTTATCATATGCCTTATTGAACGGTTGTGATATGTTTCAGTATTTATCAATAAAATTTTGTTAAAGTTATGGGCGTAAATTAAAAAAAACATGAGCCACGCAACTTTGCAGATTAATATGTACGATGTTGTAATTTGTTCTGTTATGGAACGCGTCACGAGCTTGTTCTATGCGAACGCCAATGTCACTACAGAATGAGCACAGATGAGTAGTTGATCCTGCTCGTTAAAATACACTTTCTCAGCAAAACATTGAGAGGAGACTATCAAGCACTTGTTTTAAACCAATTTTGATCAGAATAAGATTCGAACTGTGTACAATTTGCTTCAAAACTACGAGCGAAGCGCATAGAAACGGGTTCGAATCTCGCGCTGACGTGCTTTCGAATGGAATGTACTAGGATAGCAACGCCCCGTAGCAACGACAACGAAAACGTTCGAAAAAGCGCGCACACTACCTTATTTGCGCAAAGTGTGCCTGGGCGTGATACGGCAACTTATTACACACCTGTAAAAGCGCCTTTTCCCATAGCTTTACATGGATACGTGAATCTAGGTATATGATAATAGCTAAACCCCATGGAAACTTTAGGAAATCTCGACGTGTTAAATGACGAGAGGAATCAAAATCTTTGACAGATATGAGAAGGACATTTGACCTCCGCAATAGGCAAAAACAGGGCCAGACAAACAGCCCAGAAGACAATATCGACTGGCTTAGACAGATCTAGTTGTGAATGTAAACGGAGCAAAAGCTCTGGGGTGATGGGAAGTTTGCGATTAACTGCAGTGCCTTCAACTCTAGCGATACCCTTCAACAAGGAACTAAGAGAGAAATTATCTACTTGGGGGGTAAGGAATCCCCTCCCTCAAGATGAAGGAGGCCGATAATATTAAGATACTGACGTACTGACGAAGTCGACAATCGCCTAGCCAGATAAGCTGCATACCGACATACTACCCCGGGTTCAATGGGCACAGGATTGTACCCATACTGATTGCAGAATTTTAAATAGGCTTTACGGTGTACATTGTAGCTTGATTTTATCGATGTGGAAAAGGCATTACTCCCATAGAAAGCGATTTCGAAGTCGAGTTCTCTCTCCAACTCCTGAAGCTTGGGTTCTGAGTGATAAGCAAGGAAAAGGGAGCATGAGACATATGAAGCTGGAAAGAATTAAGAATGCTAGCATGTGTAATTTGTGACGAAAGCATAACATGCAATCGCTGAAATTGACCTGGCTGATGCAAGCGAGAAATGGCATCTGGAATGTGATTATCCTTTCCCGGGATATAGATAGCCTTGATGTGAAAGTTACGACAGACTGAAATCCAATAAAGCTCACGTAAGGCAGACATAACCATTCTATTACGAGATGGCCCTTTGTTAATGTTTGCCATGGCAACCTGACTATCTGTATACATGTGAACAATTGAATTTTTCCACTTTGGGCCCCAACACCTTGCGGCTAAACCAACCGATAAAACCTCCTTATTATGGTTAATATGCAATGGGGTGACCGCTGGACAATCCCTTTCCCATAACGTATACTGCCAGTCGTTCCTATGGACAATTCCTGATGCTTGCGAGGATCAGTGTGCGAAATTAACGTCGGTCCGACGGTCCGAGACCGACAGATATCTCGTCGGGCCGAAAGTTTATAGCAACATGTCGGTCCTTATGACCGATTGAAATTTGGAATAAGTGATGAAAATTTCTCCGTCAAGATCTGTAACACTAGATGCAGATGGTGACTGACTCTGAATAATCTTTAAGACTTGAATGTCATGCACCTATCAATGTTTTCCACCGTGGGAGTGCGGGGCAACATTGTTTCGATGTATACCGTTTTACGACAGGCATGCAAAACTCACCGTTATCCTGGGCTGTAGGCCTAAATGTCGCAAAAATTACGTCTTTTGAGATTTTACGGTATCATTAAATGATCGTGTCGATGGTTTTCAGCAGTATCGAGCGTCTGTCAAACTTTTCAGAGTCATTTTAATAACTTTAAGCTCTCAAAGGGCGATGAGACTCAGCAATTGCTCAGGTAAAACTTTTCGATCAGAAAATATGCATTTATTTCCGCTAGTGGCGACAAGTGCCATTCATGTTGTCTGCAATTTCTATAATAGAAAAAAGTTACGATACTTGTTCTTTTAATTAAAAGTATAACTTCAATTGTTTCTTCATGAATGCAATAGAGGCCACATTTAAGCATATCTTGTTTTTGAAAAATTTTGAAAGTAATCCATACGTCATATTAAAATACAAACCAGGTATTTTTTCCCTTTTGTTTTACATTGCAATAAAAAAGACACAGTGATCAATGTTTGCATAAAAAATTATTCATACACTCCCCTTACTCATGATTGTTTTCAGGGTACTAAGTTATTCACTCACTCTTCTACTACTCGCGTTGGCTAATTTCAGAAGTGATTTTCAGCTCGCCAGCCATTTTCAAATCACAATATACCATGCTCTGGTGTAGTGTACAATTGTATACAGCAATGTAGAGAACACCATTCCCCATGAGAGACAAACTTTCTCGCTTTCATCAGCCACATGTAGCCAGTGCATGAGCCTGTATTCCCTGGCCCCTGGGTGTTTGACATCATTTTATAGTCCGAGAGTGGGGGATTTGACATGACTAGAAAAAAAATTTCAAATTCTCCTGTTAGTCCTATAGTCCCCCCTCTGTGGTGGAAAACATTGATAAATATGTGCGCATGACAGTGAGGAAGATGAGGGCTGTGATCTTTTTCAAATTCCTGATCATGTAGATGAATGATTCATTATCATTCACCTACACTATTCTGCATCTATGTGAACAATAGTCCTTTTGAGAGAATACTTATTGACTCTATTGATAAAAGGACACTAAAAATTAAATATTACAACATTCAAAAGCATAGTATTGGTGGAGAAGTTGACTTTAATGGTCGTTAACAACTGCATTTATTGAGGACCGGCAGTCTTCTGTAAGGACCTGAAGCTTTGGCTTGGAGCAGGCCCTTATGACCTGAAGCTATTTTCTCTTAATTTCGCACACTGGCAAGGATGCATCTACATGCACATCCGTAATAGGACGGGGTCAACATATTTGTGAGTACCAGTGAAGTTTGCAAGATAATCTAGCCACCATTTTATATCAAGTGTAAAATCAGAAGAAAGCAGCATCTTATGGGTAGCACGACGCAGCAAATTAAGGTTATCTAATATTCTACGGAGGAAACATCTACCCCCTCTGATAACGCGGCAAGCCCATAATAGCTTCCCTACAAGGGACTCAAGCTGGCGGCGGGTAGCACGTTTTTTTCTAACAAAAGCAAGCAACAGCTGGCGCAACTGATTAAGCTTTAAGCAGCGGCAATTGAAGAGTTAGCTCAACAGTATTGATTTCGATCCCCAAAAAGGTTAATTATTGGATGGGACCCACAACTTTATTCCAAGCAATGCTGAAGCCAAGATTGCGAAGCAGCTGAAGGAGAGTGTTTAGGGTGGCAAGATTGATAATCATCTGCAACGATTAGAAAATCGTCCAAATACACAACAATTGCATTATAACCCTTGCGTGCCATAATACGGTGAACAGACTGTGTTAGTCGGTGAAAAATTCCTGGGGCTTTAGTTGCTCCAAACGGCAGGTGAGTATAGAAAAAATAAGTAGACTGATTTTGGCCAGACAACGTCCATTTAAGCCCTGTCGCATGATAATTAGAGGGGTGTATTTTGACTGACCTATAAGCTGATTTAAGGTCAACCTTCGCGAGGTAACTACCCTGGGAAATGAGCTTTGTTGCATCGTCAATAGTCTGATATGTAAAATGCTCATAATTGGCATAATCATTAACATCACCGACGAGTAAGGATTGGAAAAGGGGGTTGTATTTAAACATGGTTCTGGCTGCCTCGGTTTTTTGAATGCTCAAACTTTTGATGAGGCTTACGACAATTGTTTTCAATGCAGACATAAGCATAAGTACATCTTGTTCCCCATTTACAGTCGCCTTTGTTAAACCCCACAAATGGGCCAGCCAGAGTTGTTGTCAATTGGCGCTGGTGGCCAATTTGATGGTTTTATATGAAATTGACTTATAGACTTAAATGGTTGCTGACCTAGCTGCAAAATTGTAGCGCTACGGTGAGGCGGTCTGTGATTTGTAGTTTTTGCGACTTCGCTCACCAGTAGCGCTACAATGCCGATGGCCCTGTAAAGCTGAAAATAAGCGCACCCCACTGGGTGCGTGTCAAATAAGTAGTGTCAGACTTTTAAATCACTGAAATAGCTTGTTTAACATGTGATATATGGCCATTTACCTTATTTTGTAGGACCGCTGGCAGCAATATTTGAATTATGCAAATGAGACACATTTCCCCAAGGTAGATTCGAGTAAACTTTTGATATGATGTTCCGGGTACCTCTCAAAAATGTATTCCGAAGAAAAAAATTCTGTTGCAATTTGTGGTGGGTCTACCCCTATTTTGACTTGACTACTACAAGAGAAACTTTTTGAGGTGCAATGTGCTATTACAATTTTAACCGTTCAAAAATGTCTAAATTCGAACGTGCGCGATCGTCGTTCGGCACAGACGGGGTCACCATTTTGTTTGTTTACACTAAGAGTTGCCATTTCAACTGGCATCGCGCGCCGGACATCGCTGTCATGCCACGCACTCGCTATCTTTTTGGAGGTAGACAGGGCAGTACAAACAGCAGAAGGTTTGCCAGAGATTTTTTACTTTAAAGGGACAATTTTGTTTGATACAAGATACTACTTATATTGTTTGACATGTTGAAAGATACTGACTGAATGGGTGTCCATGCATAGATTCGACCCTGGTTTTAGACAAGATACACGAAACCATCGCGAAAATGAATTAATGGTCATGGTTTTCGCGATGGTTTCATTTAATTTGTCTAAAATCGGGGCCGAATCTATGCATTGACACCTATTCATTCAGTATCTTTCAACATGTCAAACAATATCTCTGATATCTCGTATCAAACTAAATTCATGAAAAACTGGCCGATTTTGTCCCTTTGATAGAAATAACACGGGAAAACATTAAAAAAATCAACATATTATTTCCGTATTTAGCAACCCCAAATATCCGTGTTCCTCATAGCCCTTTAAATTTTTACGTCGGTGAAATCGCTTTGCAGACAGAGAGCGGCAGCCATTTTGTTTGTCTACGTTGTTTACCATCAAATTGCAAATGTAGTTCGGGAAAACTCCAAAACCGATGATGTTTATCGTTCATATCTCGACACAGTCAAAAAAGAAAAAAGACAAAATATTATGCAACAGAGAAGAGAGATAACAATTAACAAACGCCATATCCACTGAAAAATTATCTGACACACAGTCACTAGCAATTGGTAACTTCTAATTCAAAAGCCTATTCCATAAAAATGATTGCCAAGGTACACGAAACACACATGTACAAATGTGCATACTTTCAACGAAAAATAGTGACAAAGCAAGTTCTGCACAGTGCAAGTGTTGTTACATCAGAGGTGATTGCAATGGATAAGTACGCTACATTAACACAATTCTATGACATCAAAGAAAATGCCTATAAAAATACAATCCTTAGGACCAAATACAAATTTTCTAATATCCTTGTTAGTAGACCAAAAAGCAAATAAATATCACAAGTGCGAGAAATTTAGGAAACATTCTGGGTTGAAAATAAAAGTATAAAAAGGCCAAAATGTCTTCGGCACCAAACATTCTACTGCCTCTCCCTATGGCAAGTTTTGAACACCATTAGCCAGTACGCAAAACATTACATTTGTGTTTAAGCGATAAACATGTTTACATATTATTCACCATGACAAACATGGAAAAACCCCACTCTTATTCTATTCTCTGACAAAAAAAAACCAACTACTTATTCTCACAGTACAGTTACCAAGGATCAGCCTTAAGTACATCTGCTAGGCCTGTACCATTCTACTTCAAAAACGACAAAAAGGAAAAAAGATCTCGACGCTCTGGTAAACACTAAAACAAACACTGTTAAGCACTACATGTAGTTATTATTCGATAAATACTATTTGGTAATGACGGAATCACCAGCCTCATAAATCAGTCCCCATTTCTTTGATTCAAAGTGATTTATAGTACTTGACCAGACGCTAATGCCTAGATTTTTCCAGGGACAAAAACCAATGGACGTATAAATCCCATCGCAGTGGTGCATACTTGTTATTCATGAAGGATTCATTGTGCCAAAAGAATTTTGGGACCCATTAGGAAGTGTACAATATGCCTAATGAATGGTTTTACAACTTCAAATTCAATGTTATGCGCAATGCCGAAATAAATAGCCAATTTACAGTTTCAGCATACAATAGAAAATTACTCACCCTTATGCTTAGAAGAACGATGTTCCTCCTTTCTCTGTAAAATAAAATTCAAAGTAAGAAAGTGAAAATGTCAATTAGGGTATCAATATCTAGAAACGTATATAGTTGATGGCAAATATTGTAATAAAAGACAAAGCTGACTGTGATGCATTTTGTTTTGCTTTTGAAATTTAATAATTGCTTCATTATACTATACTACTGAAAATTGTCATGTATCTATCAGTATTCTCTGTTATTTCCTGAATGCGTAGTTTATTTCATTAAAAAGTTTTAGTTGATTTTTAACAGGTATACTCAATAGAATTGTGTATAGAAATTTTAGAACAGAGTGAATGAGATGCGTCAATTTTTTTGTTAGCATTGTTACTTTTTTCTTGCCAATTCAATGTACATTTGGAAAGGCCTTCTACAGCATTTTCAAATTTGTACAAAAGCCATTCAAAGGTGTGAAAACACTGCTTTTACAGAACAATGTGCGTATTATAATCTACTTAAATTAATTACACAGCACGATGCTCTACATTCCCGGTATTGAGATGGGAGGCCGAACAACACCGGGAACACAAAGCATCGTAAGCATGGCTACCCGTAGCCTGGCCCATACCATTGTAAACACAGTCACATGTGATTTGATACATGGCGAAGGCCATAAAGACACATTGAAGAAACGATAGGTTTCAATAATCATACGATAATCGTTGCTACGGGTTTAAAAATGAACATTATTGGATCTTGGGCCATTATGTTGTTGGTTTCTACATAGTGTTACTTATGAAAAAACAATGAAGTCAGCGAATGTCTTAGAAAATTTATTAATCACTTAGTCAAGGGATAAAGTACAAATTGTACAAGCTACTTATCTCAGCTGGGATGGCACAAAGGTCTAGAATTGAGTCAGACAGTGAGACAGACCATAGAGTGAGTAAGCAGTCCTTGCCTTGCAGACTTGAGTGCACAATCCACAGTAGGGTAAAGTCTACAGTGTAACTCCAGCATGGCAATGGAGGTCTTGAAAAATCTTGAAATTAATACTGCTGGAGTTTCAAAGTCTTGAAGTAACACGTAAGTTACACAATGCCAAATGTCTTGAAGTAAAACGTCAGTGATAAGATCCCGAATGTCTGACCAAAAACTGTACCCCCACCTATTTATACTCAAATGGTTATACAAGAGAACAATCTAGAACTCCATCTTAAAGGTATACAGTTACCTGTAATCTAAATATGCCCATATATGGTCAAAGGGGCGTTCCCTGGTATTCAAAGTGCCCACGTGAGGGAGCTGTTTTTGAAAAGTGGCCACCCTCTTAAAATCTGTGATTGGTTAGATTTTCTTTATCCATGGTAACGGTAACAAAATTAGACCAGGTGACAGTATACCTTTAACAATCTCTGATTTTTTATTTTTAATTTCTGCAGAACATAAACCTTTATTGGCTGAGTTAGGGAAGTAACATAAAGTTGAAAATGCTGTAAAGCTAATGTCAAAAATAAATACTATAGTTTGCGTGAAAATTAGCAAATAGGATGATTTATCCAAGGACAATCCTCTTGTAATAAAACAGCACAAGAAGCCACATCACTATCATCTACAGCTGATTTGAATGGTAAACTGAAATTTTGTGGAGACAAGACTGCAGCACTTTGAAATATGGCGTTAAGTGTATCGAATATGCCTGTTGGCATTGTTCTGACCAAACAAACTTTAATTCCTTTTTAAGTTAGTTAGTCAAAGGCTTAGTAATGGTGGAGAAATTTGGAAAGAATTTCCTCTAGTAACCAGCCATACCGAGAAAGCACATAAGTTGTCTCTTAAAATTTGGTATGGAAAAACTTGCAATGGCATGGATTTTGGCATCTACAGGTCTACCTGTCCTACAGTATGTCCAAGGTAAGTCCCCCTTGCCCGACCAAACTTAGATTTGGCGAGGATTACAGTGAACATTGCTTTGCTCATTCTCTCAAAGAACTTTCGCATAAGTTTGATGTATTCCTCCCACGTGTCGCTGTGCAGGACAACATTGTCGACGTAAGCTTCACATCCTTCTAAACCGGATATGACGTTGTGAATCATATGTTGGATTGTGGCCAATCTTCATTCTGAATGACACTACCTTGTACTGGAACAATCCGTCTTGTGTAACAAGATGAATATTTCGTGAGCACGATCCGTCAGAGGGGCTTGCCAAAATCCCTTGAGTAGATCAAATTTTGTCACAAACTTGGCTTAACCACTCCATTGATGCAATCATCAATCATGCATACAATAGCTTTGATAATCAGGTATTTTACTTCTTCCCGGAGGTATCACACTTTCATTTGATTCAGTCTCTAGGGATGTTTCACAGGCTAACAGTCACATACATCAACATTGTGATAAATGATGTTTGACTTCGTTGAAACATCTTGGAACAAGTGTTCATATCCGTGGATTAGTACTTTACCCTGTTATTGTTGTGAAGACTGGAGGTGTACCAACTTCGATTTTTCAGGATTTCTGCATTCTGGAGTTTGATCGATCCCAGCTTTGAATTCAGAGTACTTTCACTCAAGTCAGTTTCACTATCGCTAGCTTGATAATGATTTGAATTGACTACGCTGACAGGTTGTGTTAGTGTAGAATTATTGCTATCTAGATACGGCGTAAGAATTTTTATGTGGCATAATTGCTTTTGTTTTCGCCTGTCAGGTGTTATTAATAAATAATTTAGATAACTTAAATTTCTTATATATTAGATAGGGACCAAAATAACGAGCATAGAGTGGTTTGCCAGGAACAGGAAGAAACACAAGAACCATTTGACCTGTTTCAAACTTCCGTTTTGAGATGTCTTTATCGTATTTGACCTTCATTGACTGCCTGGTGATTATTTTTTTTTCATTTCACATGGCCCAGAAAGTTTTTTACGAAATTCTGATACATATTGCAAAAGATTCAGACATGTACAGTCATCGTCGTCTGATAGAAATTCCTCTTTAAAAAGATTGTGTGGGCCACGGACTGTTTGCCATAAATGGGATAAAACCAAGAGACTCTTTATTTGACTCATTAACGGCAAAGAGGAGGGAATGAATCCCTTCATCTCACTTCTTCTCTGTGCCAAAACAGCAGGCCCTAATCATATTTTTTAAAGGTTTGATGAAATTGCTCGAGGGCACCCTGACTTTCTGGGTGATAGCAGATGACCTATACTGTTTAATGCCTAGCTGATCCAAGACTTGTTGAAAAATTCCAGATATAAAGCTGGAGCCTTGATCGGACTGGACACATTAAAAAGGGCCAAATAGAGTGAAAAAATTGACTAAGCTTTCACTATAGCTTTTGCCTCTATATTTCTCAGTGGTATGGCTTCTTGGAACTTAGTTGATGTACACATTAAATTATTGTCAACACGTACTCATTTCCTGATATTTATTTTTGTAAGGGCCCAACACAGTTTATGAGTATCCTACTGAGCAGTTCTTGAAATGCAGGAATTGGCTGTAAAGGGGCCTTAGGAATGGTCTGATTTTGTCTTCCTATCATTTGACATATGTGACAAGTTTTACAGAAATATGCCACATCCTGACAGAGACTTGGCTAAAGATAACTGAGAATATTGTAATAGGTCTTCCAGACTCCTAAATGGCCAGCCCAGGAGGTTTCATTGGCAAGGTGTAATATTTCAGGAGATAGGACTTTGGAACCACCATTTGATGTTTTATTGCCAAATCGTCATCAACCAAGATGTCTGGAAGTCTCGATTTACACATGAGAATACCAGACTTGTATAATAACAAACATGACTATCCGAAGTTTCAGCTTCTCAACAACTCTGTCGAACAAACACAAAATATCTGGGTCTTTGTGTTGTTCTGCAATGAGATTTGATCTAGAAAATGTCTGACTTTGGTCAGCAGAAGTTTTACAGGTTTCAAATCCATTAGGGATATAAACAGTTGATCCAGATCAAACACCTGACTGAAAAGGTGTTGTTTAAGTCAACGTCTGTGACGTCAATTTTGAGAATATTTTGACTATCAGAAGTTTTCTTTGACATTGCTTGAGTAACAGCATATGCAGTATAAAATCAGGAATTTCCTGCTCAATTGGCTCAGGATCCTAATTTAAACTAGGTTTATCAGTCACAACTAAATTTGTAATGACCTTGTCCTCAGCAAGCTCGTTTTCTAGGACAGGTGAATCCCTTCGAAAGGGAAAGAAGGCCTAATACCTAAAGTCACAGGACTGTAAACAAACCCCAAAGACAAATATACATTATGGAGAGGAACAGGTGTTGTCCCTACAATCCACCCAATAATAAGAACTTTACAGCCTGAAAATGACTTTTCAGAAAACGGCAGGGTATCTTCCAACAAAAGAGACTGGGACGGCTGGTATCTCTTATATTTTTGACAGGGTAGCGGACGACAAATCACTATAATGTTATGTCCATTATGCTTTCTTTAGAAGAACTTACCTTGACCTTATTGATTTTGGATAAGAGTGGTTTAACCTCAGAAAATATGTTCACACATTATTGGACTCTAATTGATATGATGAAAAACAAGCCTGTGGGCTTCGATCCACTTTGACCACTCTGACCTTCAGGTTTTCTTTTCAATTGTTTTGAGAATATCTGACATTAAATGGCCGTCTTTTTTACAATAAAGATAAGAAATAGTACCAAGTTTGCCAGAAGGGGATTGAGACTTGGGATCTGATGACGTAAGAATGTTACTTGTTAATGTTACTGGGTACTTGTTAATTGTCATTTGATTTTCCACTCACTTTTAAGAAATTCTTAGTTGAAAAGAAGGAGTTAAACTTCCCTGCACTGTTTTGGTATGAAAAGAAATTTGCTGAAAAAGGAAGTTTTATGGGTCAATGAATAAGCATCAGCTAAAACTGCAACAACCTCCACTTATCTTTCTTATGTTCATTGATAAACATCTTGATTTCACTTCGAAAACGCCTTTTAAATCCCTCGCTCAAAATGAGTTGCCTCAACTTTGCATGATCTTGACAAACTAACTCGGGAGAATGCCAGCGATCACAGTTGTTCCTTTGTTCAAGCAAATTCAACATAAGTTTGATCTTTTATTTTCTCACAGTCTCTAACTTTCTGACAGTAAGCTGCAGGCACCAACTCATAGCCCATGGGAATAAGTTCCTTCTGGTATGTAGGTCATTTCCCCCAACACTCATCATGACCTGAGTTCAACTAGTCTAGAACATTCTCAAGGTCACTGCCCTTAATGACCTCACAACCTTGAATTCAATTAGTCATGTTTGGAATGTTCTGGAAAGTTAATTAGTTGTGTAAGAGAGATAATTTTAGAACAGTAATTAGCATGTCAATAAAAGTTCTAGATTGTTCTTATATGCCTTTATGTAAGCACATGGGTATAAAAGGGACGTGCACAACTTCCAGTCAGACTTTTGGGATCGTGTCTCTTGTGTGTTACTAAACTCCAGCAGTAGTCATTCTCAAGACTTTCCAAGACCTTCACTGCCAACGCTGGATTTATACTGTGGACTTTGTGCAGCTTCAAGCCTGCAAGCCAAAGGACTGTTCATTCATTCGACTGACTGTTACAACTCTGAGACTGGAGCTTTGCCGTCCCAGCTGAGATAAGTAGTCTGTACACTTTTAAAGCTTGTACTCTATCCCTGACTTAGCAATTAGTTTTATTTTCGTAATAAATCTTGTTTAAACGTTAACTGCTGAGTTCACCCTTTTGTTCGTTTTCTCTGCACGTAACACTTCATAGAATCATAATCCTTCTCTACTGACAACTGAATGTAGATTTCTCTTGCTTTAACCATCAAAGCACTCTGCAAAGACCAGAATTTCTCATGCATTCCAGAATCTGTGCAATATTCGTAAAAATGGAGGAAATATCTGAAAGATTTGTAAGAATATCAGACAATTCATGTTCAAGTATTTCGATGCCGTCTATAGAAGACAAGTTGCCATAAACCTTTGAGACACGTGGTGAGATATAAACACAACAAAACAAACATCTTTTTCAAGGGCAAAGATATTGCCATTTAACTATCACTATGGCCCAAAGGCGCCTCATTTTGTACGGTAATAGCGTCCCAACGTTCCACCACACATACGTGGAGTGCGCTTTCAGAGAGTCAATTTCACCTCCTGCGTCATGTTGAAAATTTCGCCGTATTTCCGTGCTGCACAGCTAAATATTAATGAAAGAGTAACAGGTTTTATTTTCCGTATATGCTGCCCTTAAAATTATAATATTTTGGGAAGAATTTCACTCTGGAATTCCGAAAATACGTAAACGATAACAGTCATATGCAAAATTAAATAAAAACACAGTCAACAGCAAAACGATCGTCAACTCGTCATTTCATAAAAATAAGAGGGAAACTCAAAAAATAAAACCATAGTGTTTTAGTTACCCTTCATGATGTGTGTCATACCAAATATTATAAAAAATAACAGCGAAATGAAAAAGTTAAACCAACGTTTTTTTCAGATGTATTTTTCATTTTACAATGTGTCTAATCAGCTCGATTTCCCATAGAAAACAATGGCGTATAATGTACTGAACAGACCGTACACTTCTCGCTGGTTCAAATTTCTCAATTCTGAACCACTGATAGTGAAAAGTGGTTTCAGAATTTTTGAATTTATCGACGAAACTTGTTTTAGTTGCATTTTATTTTTCTGATCGCTGAATTTCTGCTCTTGCCCTCAATAAAATGGCGATCTTACGGCGTTTGCATATGCAGAATCAGGGTCTTATATTGACGCATTTTAATCGGTTAGCGTCTCTTAAATTGTACAGACCGAATACCTATCAGATTGTTGTAATTTATACCAAATTTTGGTGAATATCAACAATGAAAATTCCAGTAAACTGCAAAAATACACACAGAACGAAGGCGAACGGGCGTAGAGTCTCCATTGTAATCGTGCAGTGAACGTTATCGATCGATATTCTTTTGTCCGAAATTGATACATTGATGTCTCGCTCACTCGCGTGTTGTTCCCCTTTCACAATGGCGCCAAACAAAATGCGCCAAAATATGCTGAAATGTACGTCAAAGTATTCACCAAAACTGAAAAAAGTGTCGTCGATTTAATTTCAGTACAAGAAACCAACGGATACCTCGATGTTAAAGTGTATTAGTCAAAATACGGGTTATTGTGGTTATTGTGTTGTTCCCCTTTCACAATGGCGCCAAACAAAATGCGCCAAAATGTGCTGAAACGTACGTCAAAGTATCACCGAAACTGAACAAGTGTCGTCTATTTAATTTAGTACAAGAAACCAACGGATACCTCGATGATAAAGTGTATTAGTCAAAATACGGGTTATTGTGGAAATGTTTATGATGTGACCTCAACACACGAGCGGCACCAAAGCAGATTTTCGATCGATAATCTTTTGAAAATAAATTGATACAATGTTCGCCGTTGTCAATAGCGACCGGCTGAAAGCGCTGTTGGATAGGAATTATGCCTCGCGGAATACCGTATACTGAGGCATATATTTTGGCCGTAGTGTATAGGAAACCACAGTCATGAAGCTTTGATTCAATGTGCATATGTTTAACGTATGGAACTAAATTGCTTCTAATTATTGTACATACACCTTCCGGATAACGACCACTATTTGTAGTTTTCTTACGTATCATGTCTTTCATTTTTAATTTTTTTATGTGCCAAATTTGCCTGCATTTCCAATTATAATTTCTTGAGTTCAAAGATAGTTTCAGGCTCATAATCTTTCAAAATTGATTCCTTAAATTTGCCTTAATGAACTAAATGTTTTACAATATTGTACTGTATTTCCCTCTTGCACATGGATCTCTTAATTTCTACATAAAGACAAGTGACCTAACGGCTGATATAGCTCCTCTGTGTTTATGTAGAGAATAACTATTTTTAACGTATGTTGATGAAGGAGGTGGAAATATTTGATAGCTTATTTCAGTGGCCAGAAAAAAAGTGGCAAAATAGCTGCAAAAATACAGAATTGAAGATTTCATCATAATTTGAATATATCACATTTGATCATCCCTAAGAACATGTCAACCAAAGCTATCTGACGAGCAGTTTTTTGAGAATGAAATTTTCTGACCAATAATGGCAAAAATTGCCCCCGAAAATAAAAAAATTGCAAATTTCACCATAATTTCAATATATCATATATTAAAATAATCCCTTGGAACCTGTATACCAAATATCGAAGCTATAGACTTGCAGTTTTTAATAAACAAATTTTTTTGGCCGAAACTGACAACAATTGCCACCGTAAAATACAAATTACATTATAATTTCAAAATATCACATTGTGTTCATCTCTAGGAACCTGCATATCGAATTTCAAAGCTATTTGACCAGTGCTTTTTAAGAAAGACATTTTTTGACCAAAAATAGAAAAAATTGCCCCCAAAAATACAAAATTGATAAGATCATCTGTAGAAACCTGCATACCACATTTCGAAGCTATCAGACCCGTACTTGTTGAGAAACACATTTTTTGACCAAAATGGCAAAAATTGCCCCGAAAATACAAAATTGTCGATTTCATCATTATTTCACAAATATCATTTAGTTCATCTATAGGAACCTGTATACCAAATTTCAAACCTATCAGACCCGTACTTTTTGAGAATTGTTTTGACCAAAAATGGCAAAAATTGCCCCAAAAATTCAAAATTGCAAATTTCATCATAATTTCAATAAATATCATCTAGTTTAGCTATAGGAACCTGTATACCAAATTTCAAAGCTATCAGATGAGTAGTTTTGGAAATACACATTTTTTGACCAAAAATGGCAAAAATTGCCTCAACAATACAGAATATCAGAGTTCATCAGATATTCACTACATATTACTTAGTTTATCTATAGAAACCTGTATACCAAATTTCAAAGCTATCAGACTAGCACTTTTTGAGGAACACATTTTTTGACCAAAAATAGCAAACATTGACTTAAAAATGCAATTTTGCATATTTCTGCACAATTTGAACAAATCTAAAATAGATCATCCCTGGAAACCTATGTACCAAATATAGGCTATCTGACTGGTAGTTTTGAAGAAGGAGATTTTTAAAGATTTTTTGACAAAAATCGACAAAAATTGCCTTAAAAATACAAATACGCAAATTTCACCACGATTTGAACAAATCTAGCTGAAGTCACCGTAAATAAACTACATATCAAATTTCAAAGCAATCGGACAAGCGGTTTCAGAGAAGAAGATTTTTTACAAAAACACCAAAAAATGCCAAAAAATACAAATATGCAACTTACACCGCGATTTGAACAAACTTATGTGAGGTCACCCCAAGTGAACTGTATATGAAATTTCAAAACAATCGGACTTGCGGTTTCAGAGGAGAAGGCAATTGTTGACGGACGACAGATGACACACGATAACGACGGACGACGGAAGACGACAGAAAATCAACCTATTTGATAAACTCTGCGTCGCTGACAGCGGAGCTAAAAATTGGCGAGTGCAATTAAGTTGTCTTTTTTGAGAGAATAAAATGTGTCCTGATCAAGGTCCTCCATGAATTGGTCTGGCTTGAATTCTGCCATGATGAAAATTCGCCGAGTTCGCAATATAAAGTAGTTTAGTAAAGACTGGCTAAAAGTTGTCAAATGGCTTAAAATGTTCGCTTCCGGGTGAGCCCCCGATTCTGATACGTAATGACGTCAGAGAATTTCTTTATAATCAAATATATAACAAAAGAATAAAACTAATTACTAAGTCAAGGGATAAAGTATACACATATTGACTGGCTATGAGGGCAACAGCATACGTCTGTATCCCGAGGGACTGTGAGTCACCCCAAAAAACAGACTGTTTCCCGAGGCCGTAGGCCGAGGGAAACAGTCTGTTTTTGGGGGGTGACTCACAGGCCCGAGGGGTTAAAGACGTATGCTGTTGCCCTCATGCCAGTCAATATGTGTTTTGTAACACACCTCATCCGTAGCCATGCATAAGAACGTACTATACACAAAACTTGTCGCATGTAGGTCTATGATGTAATATGTTGGAGTGGTTCAGTAAGAAAAAGTTTTTCCTAAATCGGACCGCAAAACGTTCAATTCACCTTTGATTATAGTTTTTGTCCGTATCGAGTCCTTGTTGGAAACCGAAGCATTCAATTCTTCTTCAGAAAGTAGAATAAACCAAGAAATTTCTGGATCATCGTTTTGATCGGCCGCAGACGACATCTTTGTTTACATTCCGGTCCGCGTTCGCGTCAAATATCGTTTTTGACGTCAGCGGGCATCATTTTTCAGAACTGATGCCTGGCAGGCAATAGTTCAAACGAATGATGCCTGATGACGTCGTTTACGTGGATCAGCACAAAAAGAACGCATCCCACGTGACTATCAATTGGCGAATTAGAATACAGACTGCGGATGAGGTGTGTTACAATACAAACTGTAAAAGTTTACAGGCTACCTATCTCAGCTGGGATGGCACAAAGCTGTGAGTTGAGTCAGACAGTGAGACAGACCATTCAGTTAGTGAGCAGTCCTTGGCTTGCAGGTTGGAGTGCAAAGTCCACAGTGGAGCAAAGTCTACAGTATAAATCCAGCACGGTAATGAAGGTCTTGAAAAATGTTGAAATTAATACTGCTGGAGTTTCCAAAGTCTTGAAGCAACACGTAAGTGACACGATCCCAAATGTCTTGAAATAACATTGCCTCACCCCTCAATAGCCTAAAAATTCAAATCTTCCCTCTGTATGATCAACATTTTTCAAGTCCACCCAAACTATCACAAGTCCGCATATTTGTACGGGATATGTTCTTAATCAATTCATTTTTTTCTGTTTGGGGCTGGGCTAATAATAATTCGAGAATGTTATAGCACTTGCTGAAGTGTCAGCTGCTGTTTCCAGGGCCACATACACAGGCAAATACAGGAGATGTATTTGCAATGTATCAATGCTGCATATTAATACAGGCTGAATTTACTGTGTTTACCAGAAATACGTAGTTGTATTTGCTTCTACCTGTCTGAATTTGCGGCAAATGCAGCCAAAATACAGGGTCAATTCACTCTGTATTCAAGCCTTTTCACGCACTGCAACCGTAGTCTAAACACAATTGATTGCATTTTGGTAAGGATTACTATTAAAGTAAGGGTCCGTCTGTGTATAGCCAAATAAGGTTATGGAAATTAATTATTTGTGACTACAGACCATAGATTAGTATATAACACTTACGTTAGAAGTATATCGTTCCTTGTACATTACCAAAGTTGATATCACCACAACAAGCATGACTATAATCCATTCTTCCATGTCAATATCTGGCCAAATAGTAGAGTCGAAACAAGAGTCTGAGATAAACAGGAGATAGGTGGGATTAGTATGTAATGTACAGAGGGTACTAAATGTTGTCTACATCAGTTTATTTCGGCTGACCTGACTTGACTGAATAAAGAAAGGATTGTTTTGTAAATAGTAAATAGCAATAAGAAAAATAACAAGGTCACTTATTCACAGAAAACTGATAGAAACCTGCTATTGCTATTGCTATTATATTATATCAACTTGTGTGTCTTTGCTGTATTGTTTGTGTGTTTTCCTCACTTTAAGCCCACGATGCAGAAAACGGACGTATGGGAGATCGAACGTCGGAAATTCAGCACCCAAGACCGAGCATTTTTATAAATTTGGATTACGTTGACAACAGACGCACACAATATCCTACGATAACATACTCATTACGTTCATCAACATTGCATTTTATTCACATGCAACGCGAACAGTAACTAACTTTCGACCTGCTGCAGACACAGAAAATGGGTCAAGAGTTCAAATCGCAAGAAAAAGAAAAAGTAACAATTTTTTGTAAATTTACATGGGAACAATAGCCCTGGCTGTTTTGGCATACTAAAAACAGATTTGTCTCATTTTGTACCGCTGCGGCGACCATCGCAACATTCAATATGGGTACAGTGAGGTTTCTGGCGCTTTTTTGGACGTTATTGTACCAGTAAAAAGCAGTTTTAAAATAATCCAGACTTTGGATGACAGCAACTGTGATCAACATTGTTAGAACATCCTCGTCTGTTACATCCCAAACGTTTGCAAAGAATGTCTGACATACCATTACGGTGAGGAAGCGTCAATTTATTTGTGTATGAACGAACACTAGCTTCGTTTTAAAGACCTGTGTGTCGCATCTCGACTCCCTCTGAATCAAGCAAACGTGTACGGTGCGCCGTTGCCCTAATATGCAATGATCTGTGTACATCAAGCCCAAATGTGCTGCCTCAGAGTTGTCTTTTGTCATTGACCCAAACTTATTTTCACCAAGAGGTGAGTTACAGACCCATAGTTTTATCTGTGTCTCGAAATTCGGACTTCGGCTTTTGAAACTAACTGGACTGTTTCGGATTAAATTTAGATCGGTACGTTCAAATGCATCGACTGGGCAATTTTCGAAAATGCTGATTTAGGGGCCCGTATTTTTAGCATCGGTAGAATAAGCTATCTCCCAATTAGAATGGCGCATGCTAGCATGATATAATATAATTTCAGATTTATTCAAAGTGGAGTGAAAGTCATGATATGCTATAAAAGGATAAAGGGATTGATTTAGATACGTTTGATAACATGTCGATGTTTTTTGTTATATCTTATTATTACCTACCAAATTAACGAATCTGGAAATGTAAAAAAATGTAAGAAACAGAAATACTTTGCCTTCCATTACACCAAGTGGAAACCTAGCTATTCCACCCTCTTAATTCCTCCATCCCCTTACCCAGAATGTCTGAATGTGGTCTGGCTTGTGATTGAAGTTACCTGCGGTTAACACAGGAAAATTTAGTACACTCTGCATACCTATTTCTGCAAATTTCGATATATGAAATAATTGTTCACATAACTTGGAACTTATAACAGATAATGAGAATTATTTATTCAGTTATACTGTTGATGAAACGAAAACAATTAGTTGTAATATTGATGAAAGCATGATACGCCTCGCTGAGAAGATAGCATGCGTAACCATCCATAATATTCACTAGAGTTAAATTAAATTTCAGGTTCACTACCAAGCCATTTATTACAATGTAGTATGGCAGTATGTAACTGTATAAATATTAGTTTAGCGATATATTTTAAACCAAAACGGATTTCAAACAGATTACCTTCACCATAGAAACTTAGCTCCAATTTGCATTTGTGATAGCGCCAGCTTTCTATTGTCGTCTTCAAACCCATTTCCCCAACAGAGTTTGCCTTTGTGTTCATCAAAACATCAGACTTAACCATCTGAGCGAGGGAACCATTCCTGTAGGATGCCCACAACACTTCTAGTGATTCGATACTAGGGCACAGCAAAACTATTGACAAACTATGATGTAAAATGAACTGACACTCGATTCCATGATTCTTCAGGTGGTGTTTTACAGTAGGTAGATCGTCACATGTCTTTATTTCTTGCAAGCTTGCATGAATTAACGTAATCAGTTCTGGTGATGTGTTATAGCACTCGACATCAACTTGAATTTCACCTGTTAAGATACATGTAGAGAGAGGTCAATGTATTGTGTGCAGTCTTAAAGTTAATTGGAAGTAAAAAATGGTAGATGGTAAATCTGATATTGTGACCGTTCGTTGTTGAAGAGTTTGAACAACTTTTGACAAATGTACGAATATTTTATTAAACAAGTCAAAGTTACACAATAGGTAAGAAACTATCAGAGAACATTGAAGAGCGACTGTTTCCTTCTAAATTATATACAAACAGATACACACATACACAGCAAAACGTTAAAAGCACATATTAATTAACGTACATGTAAAGATATTATCAGAGCCAGAGAGACAGATAAATAGAAACAGAAATAGATGGATAGATAAAAGGGTTAAGAGATGGATGTTTAGACAGAGTTTAACTAATATATGGATGGATACATTTCTAGTTAAAACGAAACAAAATACAAAGTGTGTAAAAAATCCGAAACTCATGGAATTTGTTCAAACATTTCATTTTTTTCAATTCCAAAGTTATTCGAGTCGGCGACCTTAATGCAATGTTAAACATTCCTTGGCAAAACTCGAACATACATACACTTTATATACGTAGACAGACAAGTAATGAGATAGACATAGAAAAGAAAGATAAGGTGACATGGTTTTTTTAAAATTTTATCAGCACCACTTGTGGTTGACATCGATAGGTCATTCCTCAGGCTGATCCTATTTTGACCTGTCTCAGCTTAAACAACATGAACCGTAGTTATTATGTCAAAACACGACTATTGTGTTGAAATACGTTATTCATCACTTTCATGTTTGCCGTTTGGACATTCATTTATCTCCCTCTAAAGGAATGTACAGGCTGTAAGAAAAAATGTCATACAGGGCTCATCCCTTGGTGAGGCGCCAGGGGTAAAGATTAGAAATGTTGTTTGTATTGATTCATCATAAGTAATAGGAAATAATAAAATAGAATTACAGTACCAGCATCACATAACTTGTAGCCGCATTTTCCGGCACACCTTGGGGTAACTGTGCGGCAGCATTGTTCTTTGCCGAAAGGCATGCGATTTCTATATTGTTTCGTGCCCACTTCAAATTGTTTTATTGCCGCAAATACCTTGGCAACACGTTTGCGGGAACTATCTAATGCCTCGAAACACACGGAACCAGCAGTGCGGCAAGACACTAACAACTCAAATGGTGCAGTAACACCTTGCTGTGATCGCATTCTATTTTGCTGAAGGTTGAATTTTGTGCGGCAACTAAATGATTGACAGCTTCAAAACCACAGCGGAAATTGTGACCCTGTACTACAAACCAAACATGAATGCTTATTTTAACTTCACGCTACGGTCAACTGTAGGCCTACACAGCAAGACAGTAAGGGTGATTGGGAGTCAACTTGGCATGCTATTCACAGTAATTAAGCACCAAATCGCCAAAATTGTAAAGGGAAATACAATATATAGCCGATCACAGTAAAATGTTTCTCTGACTGGGTGCCGTATGTTGTGAGTTTGAATCCGAGCGATGATTAAATAAATTCTAAAATAAAGATGACATCACTGATCGGAGAGAGACGTAGTATCGAAGAGAAATCGACTTGATAATTGTGACGATCAGCTAAGATACGGTCCGTTGGTAAGTTGATGCCATAACACATCGCAGAAGACAAGTAAGTTTAAACACAAAAATAATTTTTCTCGAGATGTTTTCTATTTTTCAATGCAAGAAGCGAATGCCCATGAACTCGGAACTGATCACTGGTCTGTACCAGTCATTTCAACTCCAGTGGTTGGTATTAGCTCAAATACTTGTTTTTAATTTCCACAAGTTCACGACTAAAAATGCAGAACTTCTGTGGAAGTTTCAAAGCTTTCGTCGTTCCATCTCTTGCCGAAACGTTCGCCTCAACATTACCAGCCATGGAGCATGAGAGTTATAATAGAAATTCGATGGGAATGTCGGTCGATGGCCTAAACGTCGCCGGCGGTTCTTCCGAATGTAATGCAGACATAATGTTCCCAAGGGACTTGGTCGGACTAGGGTCCCTCCACAGAGGGCCCTTGCCATAAAAAATTGGAATTATTTACGGTGTCTGTCTTATGTAAATTATGTATCTTTGACACCGAAATGTCAAATAGTCGAAACTAGTTCAGTCAGGTGAATTTATATATTTCTATACCCATACGAATCATTTAACAACGAAATGCATTCAAAACTTAAGCTGGTCCTTCTGGTTCAAGGGCGTTCACGTCATGGGAAGAAACCGGGCGAGAAACCATCAACTCGAGTCTATCGCAATTTGTAAAATAGTTTTAAGCCTATAAAACGCTAATTACTCTGAATATCAGTAGCGTGAAACTCAAAGAGAGTCTGTAGAAACGATTTGTCATCAGTGTAGTGCACACCTCATCAACCCGACTTTCCCAGTTTTCATCCTTGGTACTTACTTTTGTAACCTGTCACCATCACAACCGACAAATTGTGGAGAGACGGGCTCTGTAATACCATATAAGTGTACCGCCATTGTAATGTTTAGAACTGTCGTGTCATGTTCACCGCAGCCTACTGAGAATCGTAGTCTACAGCTTGAAGACGTGCGCTGTGGCATAGGCAGTAACTCATGTTTGCGCTTGGAAATGCCCGATCGGACAGGTTGCGCAGTTTATACGGTATCGATACCCTCGCTACTTATTGGTCACTATTGGAACTAAAATATTTTGAAAATTGTGGCAATGCCCACAGACTTGGAGCAGATCTAACCGGCAGTCTGAGAAACGGTCTTTTAGACTAAACATATTCATTACAGCTGACAAATCAGACACCGGAATTGAAAAAAAATCAAAAGTTAGCATGCCCGTCCACAGATGTAGTAAACCCCACATCAGTTGAATTATTACGTAGACGCTTGACGTTAAATCTTATGGACTGTTTGTCTTTTTCGAGATTAAATTCAAAATGTTATTTCTCAGAACCACGTTTTCTTCACCCCAGAATTGCATACGTTCTTTAAATTCGAATATCGGTGAGACATTTTATGTGTTTTATGTAGCTAGGCTCCGAAACGTCCGTGTCTGTGTTGGTTTTGCTGCAGGCAGTGCGGTTCTACATTACGTTTGATGCCGACCGACTTTGCTACTCACCTAAATTACGCTAGCCCTTTGGGCTTGTAATACGCACAAAAAATAATTGTCTGGCGTTAAAAACTGCTGGCCATTGAACTCGGGGTAGTGGATTTGCTCACCCCTGCAATATGTATTCCTTTTCTGATGAACGGAGACCCGGAAGTACTAATAGTGCAAAGGCGATCTCAGTTGAGTGATTAATCTGACGATAGCCAAACAATTTCGGGACAAAAAAAAGTTCAATTTGCAAGCATGGCTAATGACTTTCAAAACATTTTCGCCAAATAACAGTTTTCATTGCATCTTTCAAGTATGGCGAGCGCAAGCGCGAACACTGTCGTGGTCTTGCTTTCAATCCTATATATATTTCATTTCTCGTCACAAGTATCGTAAACACGATTGGAACTAATTTGGGATAATTGGATGGTGAAGTAACGCCGATTTAATCTACAAATGTTATCTTATCTGCTTTTCTTTTGACATTACACACTTGTTTGTGTAGGTAACTTGCAATATTGCAACTTCAGCTATACAGCACCTAACACATTTTAGAAATTTGAAAAATATGAAAATCCAATTATCCCAAAGTAGTTCCAATCGTGTTCGTATCATCCAGTCACGTTTGTAATTCTTGACATTGATAAAAAAACGAATATATCTTGAAACTATTTCACTTTCCGATGCATCGTTTCATTCAGTCACGTTTGTAATCCCCGACATTGATAACAAAGGAAAACTTACGTTGCCCACGCGGCAATGGTTGAAATGTGAGAGATTAAATGCAAGATATTGGTTTGAATAACACAATATGTAATTAGCAAAAAAAATTATCACCAAAAAGGACCAATGGTCTGAAACTATTGAAAACACGTCAGCACAATTTCGAGTGTTGAATATATAGCATGTCAAATTACGCTTTATTTTTGTCAGTAAAAGGTGTTATATATTTTAAGTTCATATTCAATTAAAAAGGTATTGTCATAAAGGTCTTCAGAAATATGTGAAGAGAAAAAAGGGAAACTACTATTTTTCTGTTTTATATGACGTTTGAATTTTGTAGTTACCATCTTTAAAAAATGTATCAATGACAGGCCTTTTCATTGAAGTTCACGTAGGGAAGATTACTGTAAATAAAAGTAAGATTTTACCGGGGTAAGATAGTTGATGTTTTTAAGGATGTAACATTAGTTTGAGTAGGAAATGTTATAAAAAAAATTCACCAGAAAAAATGGATTTATTTTGTCAATGAAATTCTACGGGAATTCTTCTGGAATATGTTAAAAGATATTAATGGTTCTCGGTCTAGGTAATTAATTAGAGGTTATAAACGGCAAGCGAGGGTATTTGGTTGCGGATATAAGACCTCTGGGGTGAAAATTAGCATATTTGGCGGGAAATAATCACCGAGCGAAGCGAGGTGATTATTTCACCCAAATATGCTAAATTTCACCCCAAAGGTCTTATATCCGCAGCCAAATACCCGAGCGCAACGTTTTTTACCTCATTATAATATGCTTAAGTTAAAAACAAGTGGACAATGTCGTTATTTAGGGCCGAAGTTGGAACGAGAGTTCAGGAGCGCCCAGCCGCATACAAACTCTAAAAAAGAACGTTTCAGAACGCGCGCGCGTGCACAGTTGAATTCATAAAATACGGTTACGCAACGCATCGATATCGCAATAGGCCAAACCCGGAATTCGAATCGACCACGGTACAAACAAAGCCATGTGCGCAAACGCGCACAGACGTACGTGTATTTCCATACGAGTTCAGTACACATGTAGGTTTGTTTGTACCGGCATCACGTGATTATTTGGGCGTACTGAGTATGTAGAACGGCGTACGCATCGCGTCCTTTTTATTCCGGAGTAGAACCATTAGACATCAAACTTGAAGAATTTTACTTCAAAAAAACGCTCAAAAAACTTAAAAAATTACGGCGCGTTGAGCTCTCAAGTTGACGTTCGAAATTTGCGCGAGCTCAAAAATGTTACGCGGCGCGCAGGTCTTCTTGTTGAGAATATAAACCCCGGCTCCAGCCAATCAGATTGCCGGATTCCAGCAAAGCATATTATAGTCGCGCCAGCGGCTTACTGACTACGCATGCGCTTATTCATAATATACTATGCGAGTAACCGGAAGTGTACCCTTCTTTCTCAGTTGGGCGCCGCCATGTTTTTTTTTTGAGCACTCGTAAATAAACAAATACGAAACAAATTACTATGATATAACATGCCTTTTATAAAATATACCTCTTTTATTAGCCAGTAAATGTTATTATACACCTTGTCGCTGATACAAAGTATCGTTGATATAGATAAACGGAGAAAACTGTCGTGCATATGAACGGGGGCATACGCAAAGAATGCTGGGATTGAATTATAGAAGAGCGCCCCCTGTGTCAATAATTAGATTCAAAAATTGCAAGTTTTTAGACGGAACGCTATAGTTTTCAGCTTTCAAGTGGAAGGTGGGCAGTGCGGTTACCATTGCAATGATAATTATTGCATAATACGTCCCTTGTTTAACGCCATAGGCTGTTATCATTGTAAAAATTGCCAATTTTTGTCCAAAATTTTTACACGCTACAGAGAAAATCTATACCTGCCCTGCTGCAGCCTGTGCAGGGTTTGACGTCGTGTGTACGTGAACTGCTTTCATCAGAGGGAAACTGGGCATAGTTGTCATATAAACGTTTATGAAGTAACAATTACAGTTTATCATGAATCAATACAAATAACATTGCCAATCTTAACCCCTGGCGCGACACCAAGGGCTGAGCCCTATATAATATTAATATAATTTATTTTCAAATAAAATATTTACAGTGTCAAGTCATAATGACTCTTGAATGATCAAATTATTTCATGATTTGCTAAACTTAGGAACACCTTGCAACAGTGTTTGTTGCACACACTGTAATCCATTAGGTAGGGAGTTTAATGTTATAGTTAAGAATTAATTGTGATTGTATCATATTGCAAGTGATGTTGTTTTGCATTGGCTGGTCACCAGTTCATGCGTTTAGAAAGTGGCGTTGAAGCCCAACTGTTGAGTTATCCATGAAAATGAATCTACGAATTAAATTGAAGTGAAAATGCACCTATTTTTACCTTATCCTGCTGATCGTGAATCGTAAAATTTGGCTCGCAGCACGCGGCACTTGGCTTGAATTAGGCTTACCCGGGACAACTTGCTCCAAATCAAGGTCTGACACCTACTCTGAAGGACAAAGCACGAGTGGACAAAGCAACAGAAAGCTTGGGACAGATTGGTAAGTACGGCAAGTCCAAGTTTCATTTCTATGTATTAAAGAAGACAGTATCAGTCTTAGTTTGTTTTCCAGTTGGTTTTATTTTTATAGTTAAAAACTGGAGCGATCCCGCGCGAGCTTGAGTGTTTCCGTTCAATGAGTAAAAGCACATGCTAGGCATTGCATGTCGTTGACCCATGACAGAACTATCATTTTATCGAGAAAAAAGGTGCAATTGAGCTATGATCCCGTGCATTTTCAGAGCTAACGAATTCTGCAAAAGATAATTTGTTAGGCGAATTCTGTACATGTTTTGAATGAAGAAAAACAAAGAAAGCTTGTGGGGTCGCAATTTTGAATCGCCGTCTGCACGATTTTGTAGACGTGGGAAGCTTTCTGCCGCAAATGTTTCCCGATGAATGACATCGACTGTCATCCTACTTGTAATTTTATCGGCAACAATTAGCACAAAAGCAGTTATACACTAGTACATGCATGTAATCTAACCTAACCTAATTTACTCGATTAGTGCGGCGATCGGCCGTACGCATATCATGTTAAGCCAGGACACCGTTGATGATTTTGTGAAAAGACGGTGGTTTGGATATTGTCTGACACGATATCACTAAATGTAAACTAAGCAATTTAGACACTACAATGTTCGAAAATCTTTCGATAGCACTGAACATTTCGTTTCTTGCTTCATGCTCTCAGTGTATTGTCGTGGCAAGTCCCTTGTTTCTCTCCCCGCTGTCGACTCGTGGCACAGTCTATGTCGGTTCTGTGTCTGTGTCTTCTATCAAGTATTTTCCTTAAAAAAACTGATTTTGGCCATACGGAAATGTGTTTTGTGTATAGATTTTGTTTACAATCAATAAAGTTTATTTCCCCGAGGCAAATGGACGAGATGTTTCTGTAAAAGATGGTCTGGTAGAGGTGCAACATTTTGCAACATGATCACTGCATAGCAGCGATCATGTTTCTGTGTCTTTTTTTTTTACCAAAAATACGTCCTGCTGCTCTGGTTGTCAGGTTATGCCAACGTCTAGAGAGTGTATATGCTGTCAAGAGGTTGTACCTATCAAGGAGGTACTGGATGAATCAGAAGAAAAGTATGATTGAATCACCTGCCATCCACGGTTTTCTACAGTGTGTCTTGATATTTGGTTCTGAAAACTGACTATAACCAGTATAAACAACATTACGGTAACAGAACAAGATCGGAGTCACAAATTGAGTAAGTTTTTTTAATGTTAGAGGGATAGTAGAACTATCTATTTAAGTCTTGTTTTACTGGTACAGACTTTTATTCAGTCAAAAGCATAAAATGCCACCTATGCATTTCATTATATAGTAGGTCACAACTTGATTCTGTGGCCACATGTATTTCCATTTCAGATTTCCAAATATATCAAAATAAGTGTGTAAACATTCTACAATTTTGTCTTCTTTTCTTATCAACAGAAGATACCGGTATGTAGCTTATTGTCAACTTGTTCGCTGGAGTTGGTGCTTCCTTGCAAGGATATAAGAGTGGTGTTGCCGTAATGTGCTGCTACGAAGATCAGAGACAACTTCGGTTCGGAAACATACCTTGGATTTAAATGACGAATTCTTAAGTGAAAAGTGCTGGTTTTTGAAAACGTAGCTATTAAGTTTGACTGCTTTTAAAATGAAATTAACATTTGAACGAACTCTGCCATATTATTGATAACAGTACAGCACCACTGTTTCACTGATGTGTTTTCATTTTCAGGATGGGGTCAGGGTCTCGGCCAACTTTTTCCCTTACACGTTTTATTTAGTATATGGGCATTTTGCTGATAAGGATAATTTATTGTGCCATCAATGAAATACAGTTTTTTTATTACCAAAAAAGGAAGTAATTACGACATTTTAATTATTTTCAGCGCTTTGACCGTAGGTGTGCATTCAGGTGTCCTCATATTTTTCAATACTCTCCTAAAGTTCTCATATTTAAGTTATCATAGATATTTTCTATTTTGTGAAAATAATTCAGTCGTAATAGTACGTATCAGCAACCTATTACATGGCAATATCTGAATCATTTCAGGTGGCTATATCTATTTGTGAAGAATTATTGTATGACTTAACGTTTAGTTCAGTTCTTTATGAGGATGAAAAATGATACAACTCCAATGTATTTCTTAATGTGGTAAATTTTATTTAAACAAGATATTCCAATTTTTTGCTGCATTATGATGCAACAATAATAACACTACTTGCAATAAATAATATCGTATTCAAACATTTTTTCCGTATGGTGACGCAGTTCTGTTGGTGTAACCATAGACAAATTTTTTATTTTTTATTTTCTTTTCTGATTGTATATATATACTGTATACAGGTACTATACGTACCTACCTACTACGAATGAGTAACCTGTTAGCGATAGTGGGTACAGCGCCACCAGTGTCAGGCTTTCACTGCGGAGAATCTCGCGATATCTGACGAGATTCATTAAAGAGTTTGACTTGCAGTAGCCTAGATTCCTTTTCCGTCCCGCTTGCCTCCGTACCTCCGTCCCCACTACCGTCTAGCCTCGTGAGCAGTATTTCGAGCTAGAGTTGTAAAAACTGCTCATTTGAATGTCGATGGTCACCAACTGAGACCATGATGTCACTAGCGTCCCTTTCAAAGTCAATCACTGAAAATGACCCTCTCATGATTGGCCTATGACTTGGTTGGGCAGAGCTGCAGTGTCAACAGAATTAACATATTTGACGTCATATTAATTAGCTCTGCCTAACCAAGTCATAGGCCACTCATGAGAGGGTCATTTTCAGTGATTGACTTTGAAAGGGACGCTGGTGACGTCATGGTCTCAGTTGGTGACCATTGACATTCAAATGAGCAGTTTTTACAACTCCAGCTCAAAATACTGCTCACGAGACTAGACGGTAGTGGGGACGGAGGTACGGAGGCAAGCGGACGGAAAAGGAATCTAGGCTAGACTTGCAGACAACTGCACATTTTCTATGTCTGCCTCATTGATATTTCTTTTCAAGCTTTTGACAGCAGTGAACGTTGTGGTCGAGTAAACTGTAGATGTATACTCTCCTTTATTTTAACAGGGTTTTCCCTTACACTGGCTACATAATTTGGCGCCCAACGTGGGGCTCCGTTGCAAAAGTGTTGCAGTACACAAGCATATGGTGCCCTATGAAGTTTATGTCGTAGTGTTTGACAGGTGATGTATCGAGCATTATCTCCATGGTAACTGCTGTCAACTATTAAAGTGAACCACAAGTTATACGTCGCTGAAGAGAAATGAAGAGGTTTGAACTGAACTGTTGCTGTGCTAGTTGAAAGTACAAGAGAGACTCTGTAAACTATATATTTTGTTTTCTTCTACGATAAATACCTGCTCAATATCTGATTGACATACTTGTGTTTTTACAAGCAATGATGGATACCCCTCCACATACCTGTACACCCAGCAAATTTAGAGCCCTGTTGGACCACATGGTTTATATTAAGGGCATTGCAGGGAGTGCTACATGTGAGGAGTTGAATGAATTCCTGTCATCTGTCGGTCCAGTCAGCCATATTGTCTGGCCGGTCGACCCAGAGTCAGTTAGTCGTAGTGACCATGCTTTCTGCCAGTTTGCTGACAAGGCCACAGCTCAAGAAGCAATTGTGAAACTTAATGGCAGACTGTTCCTGGGTAGCAAGTTGACAATTACTAGGGTGCCTGTCAGTTTGTACAATAGACTCAAATATGAGGCCACACCATCAGCATCTAACACCATACCCAAGACAATGAGCAGCAATATGACATCCGGACCAGTTGTCACGCCAACAAGGTATACACCCTGTCAAATGTTACAGTACGAGAGTGAAGTAACCAATACCGGTGACGTCAACCAGGCAGAATTGAACCGAATGATCGAAGTTCTGCGTAAAGCTGGACATGAAGTAACCCCTGTCAGTCGGCAACCTGGTATAGGAGTTAAACCAAAGTATGGTAGCCCAGCGGTGTCATGTCCAACAAGTCTACGGTCATGCTACTAGCTGCATTGTTATAGCTACCAAGAATTTCAACTTTTTCTGGTGACCCAAAGAACAAAGGTGATTCAGACTTTGAGTCCTGGAAATTTGAAATTGAGTGTTTGCAGAGGGATGGAACACATAGCAAGGAGACGCTGGCCGCAGCACTTAGGAAGTCACTGCGCGGAGATGCAGGTAGAGTTGTGATGCACACGGGTTAAGATGTTACCATTGAGACTATCCTTGAAAAGTTGAGTGGGATATATGGTGTGGTTGAAACAGGTGCTACTCTACTACAGCAATTTTATAACAGCAAACAGGAAGAGAAGGAGACAGTGGCTGGATATGGATGTCGCCTTGAGTTGGCAATTAAGGTTCCAAGACAAGAAATGTGACCTTTTTAATCTAACAATTCTCTAACGGTTAATAAACTCAGAACTCCCGTAAAGTATACATTTTCTGAAAGCCTACATATATGGAAACATTTTGGTAACCACAGTGTCACCATTGTTTACATAACTATAACGTGACAAGATAATTTGCATAACCTTTCAAAAGTCGGTTGTCCCTATGTTTTGTCTCAATACTTCATAATATCTGACTCAAACTTGCTTGAATGCAAGCTGTCACAATGCTCTTTCAAAGTGTGTCTCAGATTTTTTATATCTTGCTTAGTTTTTTTGGAGCACAATTTTAAAGAAATCAACTATGGTAAAATTCATTGCTCTGGAAGTTTTTCTGGCATAAAAACTGTTTAAGAAGGTTTAAAAAAATTCTGAGACACACTTTTGAAGACCTGTAGGATAGCTTGCACTCAAATGAATTTCAGCCACATATCTCAAAGCATTGAAACAAAACATAGGGAAAACCAATTTTTGAAAGGTTATGCAAATTACCTGTCACGTAATAGTTATGTAAACAATGGTGACACTATGGTAACCGAAATGTTCTCCTATATCTAGTCTTTCCGAAAATATACAATTTACGGGGGTTCTGAGCTCATTAAACACTAGAAAATTGTTAGTTTAAAATGGTCAAATTCTTGTCTTGGAACCTTAACAAGGCCAAAGAGAGAGGTGGTATAGCAGCAGTGGCGGTGGATGAAGGTCTCAGAACTGTATTTTGGAAGGGTTTGCGTGATGAACGAGTGAAAAATATTGCCAGACATCGCTATGATAAGGCAACATCGTTTGATGAGTTGCTTCGCATCGCCTGCCTAGCAGAACAAGAAGTGAAGGAAACATTTGCGTATGCCAAACCTGCACGTGCTGGTATCTCCAATCAGACCATTGTCCCTGAAAAGGCAAATGCTGTGAAGGAGGACTCAGTAGTAAAGGAAATTCAGCAACACATGCAGTCTTTGGCAGCCAGACTTGACAGGATGGAGAGTAATGGTATGAGTTCAGACGCTAACCCTCAAGACATGCCCTCACAGCAGGGTCATGGTAGAGGTAGGCAAAGAGAAAGAAATCTGCCTGAACAAAATGCTGGCACAAGAAGGAGAGGTAGAAGTTCAGAAGGTACTGGTCGCATCCGGGGACCTGTAATTTGTTACAGATGTGGTCAGGAGGGACACATAGCCAGAGGTTGCCGAAATCCCAAGATGGAGGACAACGCCCCTTCTGTTCCTGAGCAATCTGGTCAGTTAAACCCCCAGCTGCCTCCACCGGCGGGCTGGTGGTAGACAGAACCAATGAGCAAGCCCAAGCAAACGTCATTGTTCACCGTCAATCAGTACTCAACCGCATTGTGGGTGATCCTAATGAAGAAAATGCATTCATTAATGGGGTGTGCTGCCGCAGTTTAATTGACACTGGTTCTCAGGTAATGACGGTTGGTGAATCATTCAACAAGAACAATTTGTTGTCATGCGAGACACATCTCATTGAAGAGCTGTTAACCATAATTGGAGCACAAGGTCAGGTGGTGGAATTCCTGGGATACATAGAGGCTGAGATCTCTTTTCCAAGAGATGTCTTTGGTACTGATGAGACTTACAGTGTGCTGGTGCTGGTTGTATTGGATACAGCTTACAACCAAGAAGTACCATTGTGTGTTGGCACTAACCTCATTAACTTGTATAGGAAGAGTTCCAGGTTGTGCAAACAAAAGGCTTTATCTGTCCAAAGTTTGAGGATATCAGCTGCTCTCCAGGATGCTTACAATCACCTTGATGCCAGGGACCATTTCTGTGGTGAAGATGGTAATCTTGGTGTGGTGAGAGCCCAGCTGCGGCGCCCAGTTTAGAGTTGAACCTAACAGCGTTATCAACATTATGGGTAAAACTAAATCGGGCCCTCAGGGAGACAAATATATTGTTACTGTCGAACCCAGAGGGACGAGACAGTTTCCAGGTGGTCTTGTTGTGAACCCATCAGCCCTAACTATGAAGTGTACCGGAAAGAAATGAGGGTACCTGTGCAATTGCAGAACTTTTCTAACAAGACAGTAACTGTGAGGCCAGGGGATGTGATTGGTGAAGTTCATGCTGTTACGTGGGCCGGATCACCTTCACAATACCAGCTTGGAATTCAACAACAGATGATGGCCGCCAAACAGGATAGTAATTCTAGTGATCACCTGAGTGCTAAGGTATCACCAGGCAGCAACATGGACTTACACCACTTGAGTGCTACTCAATATCAACTGGCCCAAGAGCTACTAGCAAGGAAGTCTGATGTATTCTCAAAACATGACAATGATCTTGGTTATTGTACAGCTGTACAACATGAGATACCACTCAGTGATACCCACCCTATTCGTGAAAGGCATCGCCGCATACCCCCTGCCATGTATGATGAAGTGAGGTCCCTCCTCCAGGGTATGTTGGTAAGTGGGGCCATACGCGAGTCAAGTAGTCCATCGGCAGCCCCATTGTGCTTGTCAAGAAGAAAGATGGGTCAATTCGCCTATGTGTGGATTATAGAAGGTTGAACGCTAAGACCGTCAAAGACTTGTATGTGATGCCAAGAATAGAGGAGGGTATGGACGCCTTGAAAGGAGCCAAGTGGTTTTCAACAATTTATTTGAAGAGCGGCTATTGGCAGAATGGAATGGCGGACAAAGATAGACCAAAGACGGCCTCTATAATGCCCTTTGGATTCTACGAGTGCAATCGTATGCCATTTGGGTTGATCAATGCTCCAAGCACGTTTCAGAGGCTCATGGAAAAGTGTATGGGAGACTATAATCTAAAGATATGCCTTGTGTATCTGGACGATATAATCATATTCTCATCCACTTTTGAAGAACACCTTCAGCGGCTTGAGGCAGTCTTTGATCGTGTCCAAGAGTATGGGCTGAAGGTAAAGGTATCCAAATGCAAACTTTTCAAGAGTCAAGTCAAGTACCTTGTTTCAGGAGATGGCGTAGAGACTGATCCAGACAAGGTTGAGGCCCTGAAGACATGGCCTGTTCCGACGAGTGTCCACGGGGTCAAGTCCTTCTTAGGTTTTGCTGGTTACTATCAGAGGTTCGTCCCAGGTTCCTTATCGACAACATATTTGTAGAATTTGGAGGGCACACACTGCGTGAAAAGGCTAAAATACAGAGTGTATTGACCCTGTATTTTGGCTGTATTTGCTGCAAATTCAGACAGATACAGGTAAATACAGCCATGTATTTACGGCAAATACAGGTTAATACAGCCTGTATTTACCTGTATATGCACTGTTGATACATGGTAAATACATGTCCTGTATTTACCTATATTCACTGTAAATAAAGGGCTACATTTGCCTGTATTTACGTGTATTTCTAGCCCATGTACTGTCAGCGCTTCCTGTTTATTTTTCAGGATTTACATAAATTCTGGTTAATACAGTTCTGTATTTATATACAAATGTTACCATATATGGCATCTGTAATTATCATATTTGGTTTGAGCTTCTCAAACATTAGAATGCTGGCAGTGAAGAATACTGAATTTTCACGGAATAATTTCAGCCACTAAATCAATGAAAGCCCACCGAGAGGCGTGTACTAATCTACAGGGCAAATTATTTCATTTCAACAGTAACTTAGGACAGTAACTGAGTTACTGCTACAAATACAAACATTGGATCCGATTATAAACTTGAGGATCACTGTTGTGATTCGATATTTAAATCACGTGAGGGTAAGAAGGACTCATCTGGGTAAAAAGTTGTCTATATATCTATAGATCTTTTACCAACATGATGACATGATATTTTCGCCAGAAATAGTGTCACTTATCACACGCACACTCAACAAATATTTTACACAGCAAATATTTACAAAGAAAAATTAAAACTTTATTTCAAAACTAGAATTCAATCAGAGTTTTAAAAAATAAATACATAAAGGAGTAAAAAGAACCACTAGAACTGTAAACAATATTTCAGAACAGTTGCATGTTGCACGGATATTGGAATTACTCCACTGGTCTTTGGGAAATTCTCTAATCGGGTATAGCACATGTTCTTTTTTGTTTGGAAAGAAAACAAGCCATGTTGCAGCTAACAGAGCCCCTTTGTGATATTTGCATGCATTACAACTCATCAATGGGGATAAACATATATCAGAAGACAACTTACTCAGATCACCGGTGACAACCTGAGTGCAAAATTTCAAAGGAATAAGTTGAGTTGCAATTTCTCAGAAGATATTTGTTTCATTAAAAGGGCAAAAATTGCCACCAAAATACAATTACATGCAAACTTCACCATAATTTAATAAAATCTTACTCGGTTGTGATGGCTTCAGGAACATGCCTACTAAATTTCAAAGCAAATGAACAAGTGGTTTAAGAGGAAATTTCATGTAAACCAAAGTTCACAACAAGTTGTTTTAAGATATGTTAACTGTGGAGGGCCAAGAGATAATCAGCGTTTGAAAAAATTGAGTCAACAATGGAAGTGAAATCTGGGTAATCATAATGCGTTGATAAGATGAGATCTGCTGCGTATTTCCTCACTCTTTTCAGATGCAATGAGTAGAATGACTGCCTTCCTCTTAGAATTTTAAAATACACTATTTCTTTTAGACAGGCATCTAATGTACATGAAAGTTCATTCAATGGGTTTGCTCTTCAAGCAGGATACCTCAAGATGACAAATACACCCTCCTCTTTTTCATCTTACATCAGTTCAGGAGTAAACCCGTCAAGAGTCATGTTGTCGCCATTCAGAAGCATACGATGATTCGTCTTCATGGCCTGCAAGACAAAATAAAGTGAAAACAGATTAGTAAAAAGGGTAACTAATCACAGAGGCAGTAAATGAATAAATAAGAGATAAGGGTCACTGCGTTATTGAATAACAGTGTTATTTATATTTGTGTTCGCAATTATCTATGAAAATTGTGTGATCTTTTTATCTCTTGATTCTTCATTTTCAGGTTTTAACATTGCTGAAAAAGATGTTATTATTTGCTATAAAACAATACTGCATTAACATTGGCTCAAGGAATTGTGTGAATCTTTTAGCGCTAAAGCATCAGCTTGACTTTCTTGTCACTGAAAGGAAACCCAAATTTTTAGAAGTTCGGAAAGGTTTGGTCAGGTTTGAAAAGTCTGCTCCCAAGGAATTACTGATAGCAAAATGGCTTATTTGCATAACAATGTAATTAATTATAGTAGTGGCATCGCTGAATGGCAACTGAGTGAATGGAGATGCATATGCCTCTAAGAATGCTACCAAAACGACCCCCAAAATTGAATAGGGCTCTTCCCATCATGAAATCACAATACATGGAACATAAATTTGAGATGTAAGAATTAAGAGTCTGGTCATATTAATCCAAAATCCTCGCAACATATTTAGACAATGACTGCACTTTGACTTCAGAGGAAAACAAAAGACAGAAACGCCTAGTCTTCTCAAGACTTCAGTTTTTACGATCCCTGACCTTTTTGAGTCGGGATTTAACGAACGGTAGAACGTACGTAAACCATTCCTGTTACTTTGTCATTTTAGGGCTTATGCGTGTACATATGTCTGCAAGGCATTTACACTTTTCCCTGGGTCTGATGCAGGGCATGGCATGAAAAGGTCAAATTAGCATAAAGCCTTTATAAAGGGCTTTGGAACGGAATGCTAGGAATTGGTGTACATTTGCAACAGTCAGGACTATTGGTGAATGAAAACATATTAAAATGTTAGATACTTGTACCTTATAAAGATATTTCTATAAAGAGGTATACAAGAAAAAGTATCGAAAACACTGGGACAAGTTGAGAGGACAACGATACATACCTGGATTACACAATGGCTGTCCAGCTGATGTTGTATAACTATATGATTGCGGCGATTTAGGTACTTGTCGACATGGCGCTGTTGTTGAAAAGTTTGCTCTCTTCCGTCCAAGTTTCGAAAATGGGTTGTGTAGTTACGTCATGGTTAAACTGGGGTTGAACGGAGAATAACTTGAATAAAACGTGTTGCTTGTCGAACTGGACGGCTCGTAACTGCATGACAACCCACTCCAGGGACCAGGTA
>LD349233.1:124470-153082 GCA_001465055.1 Ptychodera flava | reverse complement strand
AAATGGTCGCCATGGTCTTCTCAGACTGTTAAAATGTTCTTCAACATCGCGTTTCTTACGATCGGTGATGTCATTTTATTATTATTTGATAGACGTAGATAATGCATTGTACGTCTGATATATCTCATATTACCTGCCTGTCACGAGTTACTGTTTATTTTCTATTTACTGTTTATTTTCAAGGGCCGACACAACTTGTTCATTTGTGACGTACAGCATAGAACTACTGAATGACGACCATTTTTCGATGCCGGGGCACCAAAAAATTCCCACACGCTTTGAAGCAGTGTACAAATAAAAACATGTTTCATGTAAAATTTCACAATCGTCTCGTCTATGAATTCGACCATTTATTTCGGCAGTGTTGATTTCCTTTCAAATTCGATCTGACAATTTAAAATCATCATTTTTGTGTTCGAATTATATGGGTTTTTACGGTAATATTAAGATCCCGTACACATTGACAACGCTGGGTTTTGACCCGCAATTTGGCAATTAAGTGAACAACTGAATTGCGTCCAGCACATGTCCAATTTTCAGTCTTGAGACAGGCAGCTGAACAAGCGTACGGTCCGACAAACAAAACTGGCATGAAATGGATGTGCATGTGGCTTCGAAACCTCCCTGCGGACCATAGGCCCTCGAGGGTCTATGTGCGGACTAACCGCCGTGCGCTAACAACATCGAAACCACAATTTGTATATTGCGTTGATTTGGGTCACTTTAGCCTTTACAGTGGATGGTGTGAGGCTGGGGTAATAGCGGTAGCACCAAACTCATGACCGGTGACATTTTTGCCAGGGCCATTTTAATAAAGTTTGGTTGGTCACTGTTGTGAGCCTGCTGTTGCATGTCTATGCTGTGGGTTGGTGTTGACCTGGTTGGTTAGGCAAAAAATGAATTGTATGCATTTTCAGGGGTTCGGGGAGGTCGAACACTGGCCACAACATTTCATCTGTGTTCAAGCAAAAATCAAATGCCAAGTAACGAATGCGTGATTTTATGGATTTTTTTCTGTCTTTCTTTTACTTCCGTGTTTACGTAGCTCTAAAAAGTTTAGGGTCGGCAGGTAAAAATAGCGCAAGTCGGGTTATCGGAACAGCACAATTTTTTTTTGTTTGGCCTCAGCCCACTGACAAAAAGTGGTTAGTGCCAGGGCCTGTACGGAGGCTGCAGGCTTGTCAAACATCTACTAGTGTCAACAGATTAGTCAATTAGCGGGCGCTTATCCAACAGGTAGCTGTTGAATAAAAACAATACATTGATTATAATAGGGAGAATGGTAAATAAGATGGCAAGGTGTTTTTCCCACAGAGCACAGATCAGTGATGGAGGGACTCTACACACAGTGCAGACTGCATGTCTAGAGGCATATCAAAATATGGTCTGAGGTTGACACAGTATAAAACACATTACAGCAATAGAATACAAATCTGTATTGGGAAATGTGTATTTTCTTTCCAATAGAGCCTTAAAACATTTTGATAAGCGTGGTCGCTTTTTACCTCCATACACACGGGACTGTGACATACACTCACGTGTATCGTGCCTGGTTTAACAATTTCCCCGGACTGCCAGTGAATCCCTGTCCTGCCAAACAGATATATTCTCTTCGTTTTTTAATGACAAAATTCTTTCAGTAGATGGTGAAATAATTTGACAGAGTGAATCGATTGTGGCATGGTCTTTATGGCATTACATTTCTCATACATAATACCGACAACGGCTCTGTAAAAATGTAACAACTATGATCTCAGAGTATAAACCTGTGAAACTATGACAGCCAATGATGATCACAGAAGCAAGGCTTGGTCACCGTCCGTGGGTGGAGGGACTGTGGCTTGGTACATGCATTGGTTTGGGACAAGGTGACCAAGTCACAGTCATCTCGACCCCAAACATCTCTTTTTACATCCATGACCAAGTCAACCCTCATTTTTTACGTCCGTGATCACATCTCCAATCACTGAAGAGATTGTCTGCTAGATTTTCCATGTTCAATTATACCCCATTCTGCCGATCTATGCTCCAAATTCCAAGACTGTCTGGTTAAAAAATATAATGTGATGAACGTGAATGAACAATGCAAGCTATGAGTCTATATCGTGAAAAAGGACGGTTGGCATGCATCCGGACCTACCCCCAAACAGTGGTAACGAGTGAATCCAATTTACGGCAGTTTAGCTACACCATGGAGGTCTGCCCATACCTTGATGGCTACATTAAGCCTAAGAAAAGTGAATAAAAATTGTACATTTAACCAAGACGACCAAGTTTCAAATGACGTATAAACATATTGTACAATCACTGTACATGAAACAATCACTGCCTTGCACAACACAGATCGCTCTGCATACCAGCAGCACACTAGCGTGATTGCCACTGCTGTTTAAAATATGATAATAATCAGGCAAAGATCACTGATGACAAAATTTTGATAGTTTACTGACGACTGTAACTAAGGAACGATTAGGACGATCTAACAAAAAATCAACGTCATTACTTCCGTATCAGAACACAATAATCTATGGTTACCATGGCATATTACAACCTCGCACTTATCTGAAATTAGCTCCATTTATCTGAAAGTAGCTCGATTCCTAAAATGGCAGATTGTGTTTCGCTTTCAGCAGTTTGACAATCGGTCATCACTTTTATGTTATATATGTTCGTTTTTGTCTCAAGGTTCTTGGCAAGATAAGTCTACACACGCCTTGTCAATGTTCAATTCTGCAATGCGTCAAGCCATTTAGCCAAACGGTTCACTCAGGTTCCTTTGAGGCTAAGAAATTCATGGCAAATCTAGGCATAATACATGGTAAATTCAAGCCATGGAAATACATCCCAGATACAGGAATGAATATAGATGAATTTAACACATACAAATTCATGACAAATACATGATTGATACAGATTGTATTTATAATCTGTATTAACCTTTATTTACCTGTATTTACAATGTATTTGTAAGATTGCATATACAGGTAAATACAGGCAAAAATACAGGGTCTGTATTTGTGTTTCCTGTATTACTGTGTATTGCCCTTTATTTACATGTATTTACCCTAAATACAGGCTAAAATACGTGCCTGTATTGGCCTGTATTATAGGGTTTTCACCCAGTGACATTTTCCAACAGTGTATAGGAATTCCTATGGGCACTAACTGTGCTCCCTTGCTTGCAGACTTATTTCTGTTCTCATATGAGGCAGAATTTATCCAGAACTTAATTAAACAGAAAAAGGTCTCTGTAGCTCGAACTTTCAATCTAACATATAGATACATAGACGATGTTATTTCTATGAATAACTCTGAATTCAGTAAATATCTCGCTATGATTTATCCTCCAGAATTGGAGATTAAAGAAACTACAGAAACGGCCTTTTCTGCTTCATATCTGGACATTTTACTTGAATTTGACCCTAATGGTCACCTTTCTACTAGGCTTTATGACAAAAGGGATGATTTCAACTTTAGTATCATCAATTTTCCACACCTCATAAGTAATATTCCACTCTCACCAGCTTATGGGGTATACATTTCCCAGCTTATTCGATATGCTAGAGCATGCAGTTCATATGGTGATTTTGTAGAGAGACATGGCCATCTCTCTTACAAACTATTAAATCAAGGTTACACCAGAGCAAGACTTGTCTCTACATTCAAACGCTTTTTTGGCAGGTATCGCAAGCTGGTAGATAAATACAATATCTCTCTTCGACAAATGATCACTGATGGCATCGGTGACATTGGGCCTTAGTTAGTGACCACTACCTATCTGACTTATAGATTGATATATGGCGTGTGCCACATGTGGGGCAGGATGCGCTCACTATTTTCGAAACACCTGACATCACTTCTGGATCTTCTGGCCAGAGGTCCATATATCTTTCTTTCATGAATATGACTTTGTTTGTGTACCGTCTATTTACTGTCTGTTCTGTGCTGTTTTGTGTCTATGTTTACAACTATTGTCTTCCGAATTCCAACGTACTGTCATTGGATTATGGATTGGTATGATTGCGATTATTATACAGACCAGTCAACCAATGGAATTAGTATGCATGGACTATGTGACCTTAGAAGAATCCAAGGGAGGTGTATCGAACATTCTGGTGATCACTGATCACTTCACAGGCTATGCAGTCGCAATCCCAACCCAGAACCAGACCGCACAGACTACAGCTGGGCATCTCTTCAACAGCTTCATGGTACATTATGGGTTTCCAGCCCGGTTACATTCAGACCAGGGAAGAAACTTTCAGTCTGAGGCCATTTAACAACTTTGCAAGATAACAGGAGTTGAGAAGTCAAGAACGACCCCATACCACCCAATGGGCAATGGACAGACAGAGCATTTTACCGTACATTGCTTGACATGCTTGGCACCTTGGAGGAGCACCAAAAGAAGGACTGGAAATCATATGTCGGCCCACTTGTGCATGCATACAACTGTACTACCAACAATTCCACTGGTTATGCCCCCTACTATCTCATGTTCGGACGCCATCCCTGATTACCTATCGATGTGTACCTTGGATTGGAACCTGAGGGCGATTTGCAAAATACATATGGTGAATATGCTCAAGACCTCAGAGACCGACTAGATTGTGCATATACGATTGCATCAAACGCAGCTGCTAAGAAGTCCTCATACAACAAGAAGAGGTATGACCATAAGGCAAGGGGAGCTGTGTTGGAGCATGGTGACCGGGTTTCGGTGAAGAATGTTAGCATACGAGGGAAACACAAGATTGCTGACCGATGGGAAAGAGATGTTTATGTAGTGGTTTGCAGGACCAAACCTGACCTCCCTGTGTATACAGTCTGGCCAGAGTCTGGAGTTGGAAGAGAGAGAACTCTCCATTGCAACCTACTGTTACCATGCTTCTCATTGCCCTGCCCATCTCGGAATCAAAGAACAAAACCCAAAGAGATTGTTGATTATACAAGATCAACAAGCAAGGCAAAAGAATCACAGGATCGTAGTACAGTTTTGTCAGACTCGGATGGTGATCAAGATGTTCATTTCGTCCCAGTCTATCATGCACCAGAGGAGAGGGTACTCAAACCTGAAGAGTCGTCAGACCCAGATACTGTGCCCCAAGAGGAGGAGCAGGCCATGGTTGTGAAAAAGCCCAAATCAGTGGTTAGTGGCGCCGGTCCACAAGGGACTACTTCAGATACAATTCCGATTGAGAATCCCTCACTACCGGAAGTACAATGTGTTGTTGAGAACGAAGTGAGTGGAGGTTTGGAGCCATCAAATGACTCTAGTCTACAGGATGATGCTGAACCACACAAGGAGTTTGAAATTCAATAGGAAGTACACTTCAAACCCATGCAAGAAGTAGAAGGGGAACCCTTAAGGAGATCAAAGCGGAAAATACGGCCACCAGATTGCCTGAATCTTACTCAGGTCTGCAGTAAGCCAGAATGGATGGTCAAAGCAGATTACCTCACATCTGTGAAGTTTAACGCCTAAGGTGACTCTGCGGAAAGTCTTTGTGCCGCGTTGATTGACATTGTGTCGAAGGGTTAATCACAGACTGTATTTTCTTGTGAATATCGGGACGATATTCCAGAAAGCAGGGGAGTGTGTAACCATAGACACATTTTTTATGTTTTATTTTCTTTTCTGATTGTATATATATACTGTATACAGGTACTATACGTACCTACCTACTACGAATGAGTAACCTGTTAGCGAGAGTGGGTACAGCGCCACCAGTGTCAGGCTTTCACTGCTGAAAATCTCGCGATATCTGACGAGATTCATTAAAGAGTTTGACTTGCAGACAACTGCACATTTTCTGTGTCTGCCTCATTGATATTTCTTTTCAAGCTTTTGACAGCAGTGAACGTTGTGGTCGAGTAAACTGTAGATGTATACTCTCCTTTATTTTAACAGGGTTTTTCCCTTACACTGGCTACATAATTTGGCGCCCAACGTGGGGCTCTGTTGCAAAAGTGTTGCAGTACACAAGCATATGGTGCCCTATGAAGTTTATGTCGTAGTGTTTGACAGGTGATGTATCGAGCATTATCTCCATGGTAACTGCTGTATCATTACACTCACTCCAACTGTTTACATCATCCGCTTTACAATTGTTTGAATTGTCCTCATCAAACAATCTGGACATAACCAGTGAATCATCGTGATCGTCACGTGACCAATTTACCTCTTGGATTTCATTGACATTGTCAATGTGTTCTAAAGCGCGGTTACTATCATCAGATGATTCCACTTCCTCATCGAAGTCATCATCACTTTGTTCTGCTTCATTGCGAGTTGGCAGTTCCTCAACAGGTATTGCTTTCATGGCAGACACCATTTCATTTTACATAACTATAGCCTCGCGCTCGTCTTGCGCTCTTTTGACTTCTTGTGACAACTAACGCATGGTGATCATGCAAGGCAAGCACGTCCTCACCTAGCAGAACATCCTTGGGTATACCTTTCCACACCCCCATACAGGTCCAGTGAAAATTTCACTTTCAATGAGGGCTTTGACAACAGGGGCCTTGTGCACTGTTTTGTCTGCAAAACTAATAATGCAAGTCTCTCCAGGCAAATAGTTGGATTGTTGTATGAACTCTAGCTTTACCATGATTTGACAACAACCTGTCTCTCTCTGAATACTCATCAGTTTACTGTCTAAACACCCGACGTAAGTATTTCTGCCAAGTAGATACTCATTACCAAATTCAGCCCAAATATCATAGCCTTTGTCATCCTGACCACAGACATATAGAAAAACAGACAAGCAACGTAGCATGGCTTTTGTTCCATGGCCGTCTTGGTAGACTGTGGCCTTTTCATATTAAAATGAGCTTTACAGGTGTTAGATTTTATGGGAGACCTTTGTTCGTGTATGACGGGATGGCTTCGTGCTGCCAGTCTCATAGCAACCATACTTACTTTGTGAGCTCTCAGGGCAGAAACACTGCTTCACGCCAATCAAAACATAACTCGACCGCAGTTTCATAAACACGGCCTTCAATGACCAACTTTTAATAGACGATATGACTGACCGTAAACCATTGAGTAAAAAAGACAGTATCGATAAAAGACTTTAAAATTTGGTTGAAACACAGTTATTATATATTCGTAAAAATGTAAAATGGTAAAACTCACTTTCCCGAAGCTCAAAACTCTCCCGTTTTTGCCAGCACGCCGATTCCGCTCAGCACCACATGACAACAACAACACAAACTTTGCCAACATACTTTCGCTTAAAAATTGGCGGAAATCCGGAAACTACCGAAGGGTGCATGGTCAGCACTCTATGGAAAAACGAGGCGACCGCTACCTGAGGCGAGGCATACATGGATGACTTACGTAACTGCTTCACGCCTTGAACAATACCCGTTGCCAGTCTGTTTTTCTATTTGTCTGTGTCCTGACGTCTGACATAACCAACAACCTTTGTCTTTGCTGAACCTACATTATGTTCTGACTTTTGTTTGAGACAATTTCTTGCCAAATGACCAGTTTTCCCACAAGTATAACATACAGCTGAAGTCGTTGACTTCTCACCGCTCTGGGATGAGTTATCAGACTTCTTTCCCTCACCCTTTTGCTGCTTATTTTTATTGTTAAAACTTTTGAAACCTCTCTTCCGCTCAGTCTGATCGCTAGCAGCGCCTGAATGAGCAGATTTATATGTCTCACCAAGTTTTATCAATTCTTCATAGTTTTCAGGATCCCTTTCCTTCAACCATGTTTGCATTTGTTTGGGCACGTCCTCAACTAATTGCTCCATTATAAATAGTTAACACCATCCATCCAGTGGTCAAAAGTATCGGCAACAATGTCACCCCAAATACAGAATGTCTCTTCGTCTGTATGTTTGCAAGCTCTGAATTTAACTCTGTATGACTCTCTGGTGAGCTCATATTTCCTAAAGATGGCCACCTTGACCTTATCATAATCCAGGGCTTCAACTACCTTCAACCTAGAGTATGCCTCCTGGGCCTTACCAATGAGAGTCAGAGCTAATTTCTTCAGCCAAATCCTCTAAGGCTAACTGTACGTTCGAGCTAGCTTCTCGAATGTACGCAAATGTGTGTCAACATTGTCACATTCTTTGAACTGAGGGAGTTTAGCACTCCAATCATTGAACTCATGATCCACGTTATGCAAATTTTCTTTGCTTTTAACTCAAGTTCTTTCATTTTCAAATTGTGTGCGCGCTGTTCCCTGTCTGCCTGCAATTCCTGTTCGCGTTTTTCTCTTTCTGCCTGCAGTTCTCATTCGCTCTTTTCTTTGTCTTAATTTATTATACACATCAGTTTTAATTCTAAACGCTCTGCGTGATTTGCCTTCACTTGTCTATACAAATTCAATTTGAGCTTTATAATTTCTTTTTGATTTTGATGCAAGAGGTTTTCAGTCAATTATTTTCCACTTAAACCACTTGTTGTGCAATAATTATCATTAGGCACTGTCTGAACCGTCGGGTCTTTGCCTTCTGTCATATTGTGAAAACTTACTTCAGTCTCACTATCGGACATGAGATCACTCACTCTATAGCACCCCTCGTACACCCCACCCATTTAGTGTAAATTTATTAATTGAGTGCTAGTATTTCCCACGGCTTCTTATCTTTGCTTTTGCCGCAAATGAAAAGATGCACAATTGTACAAACACAGAAATACAGATTTCCTGTCGTACGATTTACACAGGTACTTAGTTATGGGGCGTTCACCCCAGAAAAACAAGCTATCTTTAGATCTTTAAGATTGTGTTTCAATAGATGTTTATATTAGTACTTACAGTCTTTTACATCAATAGGATGTGTCTTCCTGAGTATACTGTAAGATTAGTTAAACACTGAAACAGTAAGATTGTGAAAATTTTCTGCACACAGAAATTTTCCAGAAATTCAAAATCATGAAAAATCAAGTCCAATTGCTTTAATGACAGCGTCGGCGGCAAAGTTCAATTAAGTTCACGTCACACAAAAGTTCTTTTGTCTTTTTAATTGTCCGCCATTGACTGTGAACTGGTCTTGTACTGGCGATGGTTGACTTTTCCGCCAGAAGTCTTCTCCTTGATGGTGCTTTCTGTCAAAATTCCCGTCTTTGGTTTATAGCTCCGTACACACGGCAACATCTGAACAGTATTAATTTGAACGGCAATTTCAGTTCTGCTAAACTATCTCAGCGGACCGGAGACTCTCCTGCACTGGCACACACCAAGACATAAATAGGACGACAATCTGCTCCACTGCAGATAAAACTTCCCAAAGTTTTCCAGTTTTCTTTCAGCAGATATTTAACTTGCTGTTTGTCGCAATGTCAGGTTAAACAGCCATCACAGTGTTCGTTCAGCTCTCTGTAGCACACAATTATTTGTTAAAGTTCCACGCGTGTGTCATACAGGGGTTAAGCTTTGTTACAACCAGATTTCCTTCAAGTCCTTCTTGAGAATGTGAGTCAGAATCCCGTAAGCTAGCACCAATGTTGGGTAACCGAGGTTATGATGGCATTGTCAGTTACGTGGTAGCATGTAGGGGTTAACAAAGCTGGTATTCCAATGTTGAAGTAGTGCAAGGAAGACTTGAGGCAGCGAGTACTTGTAAAATCGAAGATGCTACTTTATAACACTAAGCTACAAGCTACGTACGTAGAGTGATGCCAGGCTGGAGACTAACTTGAGTAGGCCTACATGTGGGCCAAGGCAGATATACATGCCCTCATGAATAGTAATGACAGCTTATGAATAATAATGACATGACACTATGTCACAATGACCATCATCATTTTCATCATCACCATCATCGGCTTGTTATTCTACTTAATTGTCACATCAGACAGGCGAGGATTTACATGTCGGAATGGGTTGACATATATAACACTGGATAGACTGTTCCCCTTCCAGTGGAGACCTGAAAGTAAACACACAATAATTTGTTTCTATTATTGTGAATATAATACAATTTAACTATATTCTCAACTCCATATGATACAAAACTAGAAAATTGACAAACGATCAAAAAGATGAGCAGAAATTAGCAGAACATACGTTTACTTTCAAATTTACTTGCGGGTATAATCGTCCAAGAAGAGGTTGATTTCCTTGATGATACACTCTGACATGCGGCGGATCTAGTTTGAAGCTGAAAGGAAAGAAACAATGATGCAGGTAAGACAAGTAACAATTAAGAAAACATGTTACTTTTGGAAATTAATGTGCTTGATGTGACATAGCATTTTTTAGCAACCTGATTAATATTAACTTTATTGCATACAAAATACAGTAAAATTATAATTAATCGATCAGGTATTCTAAGGCGGGTGCATTTTGAAGAGAAAGAACAATGTGAACTCCAACCAACCTGTGATGTAACTTGTATTGGTTTTGTTAGTCAATGAGCAGATACACTAGATGTCATTGTTGATGTTTATATTGTAGCATCGGGTTATTGGACTTTACCAGCTGCCATCAGTTTCTGAAACAATAAGAACAACAGCAACAGCAGCAGCAGCAGCAGCAGCAACAACAACAACAACACCAACAAATGATAATAATCATGTCGATTTTGGCTTAATACATCGTTTTCTTCGTGTACATTGTTATGATTGAAATTTTCATTCATATTTAAGTCTTCATTTATTTATTTATTCATTTATTTGTTGTAACCCTTTTAAAGTAGGGGCTCACTAAAAATAACACGAGCAGCAAATTACACTTCATTCAACACTGCTCTTCATGTGAATCAAGGTCCCTCCACAAAATAGTTACCGTGTGTGAACGTAATTGGGATCTTTCATTGATAAGTACCGAATTGGATGCATCCTGCGACCCACACACAACTCAACGTTAGCTGTCAGGCGTCTAGACATAAACATGTTCCAGCACAAATGCCAAAGCTCTGTATCTTAGGTAACGTGTGAGTCGATGTCAGCTGAAAAAAGTGTCATCTCTCACGTAATTCAAACTCCAAAACTTACACTTTTATGACATGTATCAGATCGATTACTACAAACAATCAGTCTTCGCCGTGAATTATCGGCCATGTGTTGCGATATCGTTCACTCATTTGAAAAATCGAGAAGATTTCACCTGCACTTTACACATTCGACAAACTTGACTATGGCAGATGGTGCTGGATCACAGCTTGGCTTTGTCGGAAACAAACAGAATCATGCGAACTACTGACTCGACCCCATTCACACTCGACTTATGCGACAAGCTTGTCGTTGGCCAATAAAGGGACCGTTTCATAGATGGTTTTCTTCCTACCAGACCTACGCATGTTTTATTTCCTGTTAACATCAATCGTACTTCAAAAGGCGAAAATGCACCATGATCAGAAGTAAGCCAAGGCTTTTAGGGACTGGTCAGAAATCACGGGGGGGGGGAGGTGTTTTCGAAACACCGCTGCATCAAAAAAAGTAACCCTTCACTTTAAGGGAAAGCTCAATCTACTTAGGAATACCCCATTTCCCTGCTTAGTTATCAGAGGATTAATTTCACGGACCTGCCTTTCCTACAATGGCACCAGATGAATAAGATAAACATAACAATGAAACATTCACACCTTGGAGGATTAAACGTCTTCTGTTTTTCACCCGAGTTGGTGAGTCAAGGACCCGGGTTTCAGGTACAATGCAAGTTAATGCAGTCTTACCCTAATGAGAAGTTCTTGCACAAAAAATAATGACCCTCCCCCCTCATACGGGCATGAAAATAAATGATCCCCCCCTGTTACTCAAAGCATTTAGTAAAAAGACATACTATACGATGCAAAAACAATAGCAACTTCAGCTTCATTAGGGAGCCTTTGGTAATTACAAGGGGTAGGCCAAGGGAATTCCTTGCATACCTGTACTGTAAAATGTGACCCTCCCCTATCCTTGTGTCTAAAATGTGACCCCCTTGTCCGGCATTCTTGTACTTGACCCTCCACCAAATCACTGCAGTATTCTCCCCAGGAACAACTGAAACAGTATCAGTTAAAAAATAACAATTCCTTTAATTGTTATGTAAGTTACAAACAGAAAATATATGGGAAGGGCTGGCAATTTATAATGTAATCATTTTGGAGGGGCATGTATTTGTGGGAGGGTCGCTATATTGTGCGCAACTATAAGGCAGCAAGATGTGGCTGATATGGCTTGACCAAAAACATCAAATCATAATTTGTACATGGGAGTCTGTGAGGCAAACTATTGGCAATTTTACCCTGCAAGACAAGCTATATCTGTACATTCATTTATGTTAGATAATATATGTAAATTTACTTTACTTTACTCCATAAATTTGCCCCTATACTTGCTATAAATGGAGATATGGATTGGGACCCCTGTCTATTGAGGAAAAAATTGAACATGGTAAGACTCTGGAATAGATTAGTAGTTATGCCTGATGACAGAATGATTAAGCGAGGTTTTACTTGGGATATCAGTTTAAAATATAAAAACTGGGCCAGAGATATGGTTGATTTATTTTCAGAAATTGGTTTGCAGGAAAAATTTGGCAATTTAGAGGCTTGTACTATTCCTCTCATTCAAGATGTTTTAAAAACGCTGTATATTAGTAACTAGACATCCAAACTGAGTGAAAAGCCTAAATTGCGTACAAATATCTACAATTTCCCATTTCTAGATCAAAAAGATCATTTTTCAGCTAGGCGACTGATGCCGTATGTTGTGGGTTCGAATCCGATTGAAAACTATCCGAATTTTAACAAAATTGAGAGTTGGTATCTTACCTCTGAAAACTGAAACTGGACGTTACACGAGTGTGCCTAAAGAGGAAAGACTATGTGATTTTTGTCCAAATGTAGTAGAAGATGAGCTCCATTTTATGTTCGACTGTACACTTTACAATGTTATTAGGAATCAGTTGTTCCGCAAAGCCAGAAATTTGTGCTCTGTATTTGATTCATTTGATGTACAACAGAAACTCAAATTTCTAATGAGTGAGATGCCATCCAAATTAGCATTCTATGTCTAACATGCATTTTCAATGAGACAAGAAGCTTCTTATACTTAAATTACATTTCGAGCTATTCATATTTATGTACCTTATTTACTATTTTAGTGTCTTGTAAGCCCTTGGGGCTGGGTGTGGCAACCCAGCTGTAATAAATAAATATAACATAACATAACTTGCAGTGGGAATTAAAACATGCATATTTGTACAATGAATAGGATTTTGGATTTCAATGAAAATGTAGATTTACTATGCAAGGTAGTCTATGGGAAAACTATGAACAATTGTTTTCCAATACAAAAATAAGTAAATCTGTGTATTTATGTATGCTTTATTATTGAATTAATGCACTTAATTAGAACAGGGTAGTTACAAATGAATACGTATGCAAGTATTTTGATATTAGATTTTCAGCGAAATGTTGATTCACCATACATGGTAGTCTATGAGAAATATATGATCATTTTTTTGCCAATATAAAACCTAAAACTGTGCATTTATAGACATTTGATAATTGATATACTCTTTGCTATATGTCTCAGATGTTTTCTTCTCTTGTCTTTCATCATCAGTTTTAATTGTTCAAGGTGTATAATGTACCATTGTATCTTCTTTTCCTGTGAAGCTTGTCGATAATGTGTACGTATTTTGAAGAATCAGTATTTAAGTATTTCATATTCTTCAATACGTGCAAATGCCTGTTCAGCTTTGAAGTATGAAAAAAGGTGACCCATCCCCACAGGCTTGCACTAAATGTTATGACCCTTCAAAAATGCGCGAACAATGGCGACCCACACCAAAAACACAGGACCACTCCCTCTAATTTCTGTCCAGTCCCCTAGCACCTTGATTCGATTGAATAAACAAGTGTAAGTCACACATATTCTGCGTGCAACCATAGAGGTGTCTTCATGGTGCAACATGTTCGCTTGAACTCTGATTCTGAAGTCAAGACAAAACCACACATGAGATTTCAGTCCCTTTCTTGTAGTGCTAGCTAAATCAGTACGTCCATTTTCACATTTTTACGATGTGAAATAACACCTGGTTATATCAGAATTAAAATACCCAGTTTTGAAGTCACACAATAAGCTAGAGATCGACCATGCATGTCTCTTTTCTACACTGCAAGAAAGCAGCCGCCATCTGCGCGCAGATAGATACGATTGTTTTCTAGGCTAGGGAGAATAAAGTTTGGAAAAACTACATCTGGGTACAAAACACCATGTCTATGTAAAACTTTGTTCAACAGTGAAACAATGAACCTTGGCTTTCAAAGCATTAGTGTGCTGGCCAATACAGCAGCCACCAGGCGCATTTTACATGCATCGGCACTTACCAGGTTAATTTTGCTTCTGCTGTCGTCTAGACGTATCGTGGGCATTTCTGGAAGTGGTATGACATCAACGGCCCCTTCTGTACCACCTTGCTTTTCAGATGACAATCTTCTTATAGTCGGACTGGGTACAACGTTGCTTTTCAACTTAGGTCGATGGTGGAAGCCCTACTGGTAAGCTACAAGAGCGTTCTGTTTTCCGCCGTCTAATGACTCTACAGGAAGGAGTTTGCTACTAACAACACTATACGGCTTTGGACCAACCCAATCGGCCCTAGTCTGTTTGACTGCATGTGACCACTGAGATCGTTGCCAAACATTCGATGGAAAACCAGAAATCGAGACACCTGAACAGCCTTTGTTGGCTCAGCTTCCAATGGAACAACGTCTTACCATGGTGACGTGACCATAGTAAGAGAGTGAATGACACGGAGTCTCGTGCGCTGTGCGCTGGGTATACATTCCGAGTAAAGGAAGCCCTTGCCTCACACCCTCATGGACATGGGATTTGCAAAGGTATGAAAGACTGTTTGCCCTTAACAAGCTAAGTCATCGGCTGAAGTTCGAAAAGCCGAAAAACAGTCGACTGACTTTGGATAGGGGTACACGCCCACCTTAAAGTTTCCTTGCCTGTTATCTGGACACAGGGGCGATACGTTATGCAAGGCAGTGACGTAAGCTAACTTACGTTGGTTATATGGGACATGTCATAGACCCCTTAAGGATGTAGATTGTAGTGACTACATTCCCGTTTCTCTCCATAATGTCTATATGTCTTTTGACTTTGTTTCTGGACCTGTTACTTTGGGTATTAGGCCTTTGTTGCTTTTAAGGGGTTCACCTTCTCCTTCGAAACCATCTTGCATAGGACATGGTCATTAACAATTCACTTTTGATAGATAAAACAAGTTCAAATCAGGATCAAAAGCCAAATGAGCAGAAAATTCCTGATTGTATACTGTGTGCCCTGTTACTTGAGCCATGTCAAAGAAAACTTCTGAGAATCAAAGTATTGTTAAAAATGACGTCACAGACTTTGACTTAAATAATAATTTCTAAGTCAGGTGTTTGATGCAGGTCATTCCGTTATATCTTGTGGATTTGATACCTCCAGTAAATCTTATGCTGACCAAGGTCAGATATTGTCTAGAACAAATCTCATTGCAGAACACCACAAAGACCGTATTTTTTGTGTTTGTTTGACAGAATTGCTGATGAAGCTTAAACTTCGGATTGTCCTGATTGTTATTATACAAAGTCTGGTATTCTCATGCGCAAGTGGAGATCTCTAGATGTCTTGGTTGATGGCGAATGGGCAGTGAATCATCAAATATTGCGTTCAACCCATGAAACCTCCCTGGGCTGATCATTTAGAAGTCAGGAAGACCTATCATAAAATTCTCAATCATTTTGATTGGCATTGTCTTAAGCATGATGTCGCACATTCCTGTATAACTTCTTACACATGTCAAATGGTAGGAAGACCAAATCAGACCATTCCAAAGGCCCCTGTACAGCCAATTCCTGCATTTCAGGAACCGTTTAGTAGGATAATCATAGAATGTGTTGGGCCCTACCAAAAACTAGATCAGGAAATGAGTTCATGTTGACAATCATGTGTAAATCTAATAGACGGTTAAGAGAAGCCCTACCACTGAGAAATGTCAAGGTAAACACTAAAGTGAAAGCGTTAGTCATTTTTTTCACTTTATTTGGCTTTCCTAAATGTGTCCAGTCCGATCATGGCTCCAACTTTATGTGTGGAATAGTTCAACAAACCATGGATCAGCTAGGCATTAAATAGTATAAGCCCTCTGCCTACCAACCAGAAAGTCAGGACGCTCTCGAGCGATTTTATCAAATTTTGAGATTAAAGATGGAGTGTAATGTTACAGGAGTTTAACCTTGACATTAGGCTGTGACAAATGGCACGTGGGGGTAAGAGAGAGAGAGGAGAGACAGAGACAGAGACAGAAAAAGGGACAGATAGACAGAGAGAGATTCATGTAGATATGAGTGCATGCATGTACTTTGATATAATAAAAATAATCGTACCTGTTTGGTATCTGAATTCTCTTGAACTGCCGATGTTTTCAATTGCATGTTGGGTACGCTGGCATTTACTGTTATGTTTCCATCCAGCAGAGTACCTGCAAGCTTAGTTATGTGGGGAGACAAAATATCAATTATTTAATGCTATACTGTGCCATAAATGACTGGCATGCATCTGCCCAACAACATTGGTTTAGGGACTTATGTTCCAACAAAATCTAAGTTTATGTTGTTGTGTTTCTCGAGGTTCAGACATTGTTTTTATTTTGACCGTCACGTCCGTTACTTTCATAGTCATGCTGCAGAACCACAGCAAAAACTTTTATTCAAACGTGGATTCAATTTCGATCCCAGGCCCCCCCCCCCGCAACCAAGGGTTTAAATTTGATGCCATGGCCTTCCAAATAGCAAAACGAAATATCACTCATACATACAGTTAGTTTCAACATGTCTGTTCTTACATACAAAGACACAAACATACAAAGACATACAAAAGTGTATCTATACAAAGATACTGTGACCACTTGGCATGAGGTTGTACGTAGATACCCAGAGGACAGAACGAACAGACACGCTTATTCAGTTAACAACAACAAAACTCAACTCACTTATTTCCGCCAGTCTCCAAACAATTTGCCCGTGAAAGAGGACATGGTACAATACAATTATGAAAAGTCTGGGTCATTGACAGTGAGACAATGCGCCGATAGACAAAAGCAATAAACATGCAATTGCTCTCAACATTACTCCGCAGTATGACATTTCACAAAAATATCCATTGAAGCTACGCGAAAGCTCGATAAAACCAATAATACACAGTGTCAATTTGTTCAAATATTTGCAGTGAACAAGTGGATTTAAAGTCAGTGTTCGTATGATGAATATTACTATGATAGCTCACATGAAATAGCTGACTTTATTTCAACAGATCATTTGTCCAGTTTTTGTAGGAATTGACGTGCTATTATGGCAGCAGCGCCAGTAAGTTTGTCCAGTGTGTAACAGTCTTTGATCCCTTGGGATCCACTTGATCAACATTGGTTTCAGAACTGTTGAGATCACACGAATTATTTCTGTCAATGTCCACACCCAGTTTCAAATAGGGTATAGTTTCTTGACCGGTCGAATTGTGCGACCTAACTAGCTATTGATTCTTGCCGAGCGTACAAGATTGTCGTTACCGTGGTTCACATTCTCGATGACAGCAAGATTTCATTTCATCTGTGGTACACGATTGTCCTCGACTAGAACCGACGTTAATGGCATTCTCTATTGTTCCCTTCGAAGTGTTTACACGTTCGAGAGGTGAGATGAGGTATTCCCTTGACCAACTTTGCCAAAAGTGGCCAACAATTTCACGAGAAGGTCTGATCATTTCCGGAGAGCTGATTTTGCTACATCGTATGTCGGATCTTCCCACTCTTTGATATATGGCGCATCGTATGGGTAATCCAGTAAGTTGTCTACCATGTAGGAGGAGGTGTGACGTTGTGAAAGGCTGAGGATCATCGAAATCGCGAGATGTAAATGTGAGAGGTCGATCATTGATGATCGCTTTGATCTCTGTAAACATTAGGAAAAGACTGCATTAACTTGCATGGTACCTGATACCCGGGTCTCAGGTACCATGCAAGTTGGTCAGGAAAAAACTCGGGTTACAAACAGAAGACGTTCAATCCCCCAAGGTGTGAATGTTCCATTGTTATGTTTATCTTATCCAGCTGGTGCCATTATAGGAAAGGCAGGTCTGTGAAATGGATTCTCTGATAACTAAGTAGGGAAGTAGGGTATTCCTAAGTTAATGGAGTTTTCCCGTAATGATACAGTTTGCAATTCATCGAACGTAGCATATGATCTCCCGAATACCCTTTTCGGAGCAATCTTTGTGATGATAATAAGGTGTTCATAGAAACCCCTGAACGTGGGGTGTGCTTAGGAATACACTTCCATAGGAATACACTTTACTAGATAAGACTTGACCATTGGCGAATTGAAAAACATTTCAATTCATCTGCTGCACACTCTTAAGTTGTGGCATTGTCCGAAATCATGTAGTGAGGTATTGATCTCCTTGCACAGAATCGACGAAATGCGCGTAGGAACGTTAAAATGGAGAGGTCAATATGTAGAAGGTCAAGGTGATCTGCACGAGTAACAGCATATGCAAACAAGCATATATAGGCCTTTTTTCACGCCTTTCACCAGCATGTTAGGAGCCGTAATGAAGTCTACACTGGTCACCGTAAGTGAGTGCGCTTCTAGCTATATCAGACTTTGAAATGGTGCCAGAATCGGAACTTTGTAGAGTTTGCTGTGTTATGCAGGTCATTTTACCCACACTCATGACCTGAGTCCAATTAATCTAGATCATTCTTAATTTCACTGTCCTTCATGACCTTGAAGTCAATTAGTCAGGTTCAAAACATTATGGAAATTCAATTAGTCACAAGTTTAGATACGTTTAGAGCAGTAATTATCATATTTAATAGAAGATCTACATTGTTCTTATATTTTCTTACATAACCATTTGAGAATAAATAGGAGACAGCACAGTTTTTCAGTCAGACATTTGGGATCATGTCGCTGATGTGCTACTTCAACACTTTGGCAACTCCGGCAGTGTTAACTCCAAGACATTCCAAGAACTCCACAGTAACGCAGGATTTATTCTGTGGACTTTGCGCAACCTCAAGCCGGCAAGCCAAGGACTGCATCCATCTGTTTCACTGTCTGACTATGGTGCTTTGTGCCATCTCAGTTGAGATAGCTATGTTGTCTGTAAACTTTTCAGTTAGTATTCTGTCTCTTGACTTCGTGATTAGTTTTATTTAGTTTGTAATAAATTTCGTTTTCAAGAAAATTGCTGAGTTCACGTATGTTTTTTCTCTCACCTAACAAAATTGGGGACTCATCCAGGAGACAAACATTTTGAGCTGTTTGACAACATTTTGCTAGCCTTTACCTAAACTAACTGAATGTTTTGCAATGTTGTACTGTATTTCACTCACGAGCATAGATCTTTTGACTTTTACTTTAAGTAAATTGACAAGTGCAACTAGGTCGTCTTTTCTGAGGGAGTCAAATGTGTCCTGGTCAACATCCTCAATATATCTGGCTAATTTGAAGAATCCGCCTTCAGTGATTATATACCTCAATCCACCATACAATCCACCATAGAACTCAAAAAATTAGAATTAGAAATACAGGCAATTTCGAACTTAAAAATGGAATTACAAATGGAAGAAAGACAGAGTGGAAAAGAATTACAAATGGAAGAAAGACGAAGAGAGAAAGGGAGAGATGAAAAAGAAAAGGAACAGCGATGAGAAGAACATTGGCTATTGTTAGAAATGAAACGTTTAGAACTTGCACAGTGATGAAAATTCTCCTTTTCAGACAATTTTGACATAACTAAACATTTAAGGTTAGTCCCCCTTCCATGAAAAGGGTGTTGACAGATATTTTCTCATTGTGAGAAAATTGCTGAGAGTCTGAATTGGCCTTGAAAATCCTGGTCTATGCTTTTGCAAAGTGCTTTGGTGGGTAAAGCTAGAGAAATTTAAATTCAGTTGTCAGTAGAGCAGGCTTCAGATTGTGATTATGTGAAGGAATTTATCCTCAAGGGCTATGCGTTAGTGCCTGAACCTTACCATCAGAAATTGAGGGACCTTGATAAAGTGAAAGATCAAACATGTTGAATTTGCAGGAATTAAGGAACAGCTGTTTGACCGTTGATGTTCTTTAGAGAAAATTTGTCAGGATCATGAAAAGCTGAGGCAGCTTATTTTGATGGAAGAATTTAAAAGGTGCATTCGAAGTGACATCAAGACATTTATCAAGGACAAAATGAAGATACATTAGAGGCTGCGGCATGTTTGGCCAATGATTATTCGTTGACCCATCAAATCTCATTTGTCAGCAAACAATCCAAGTCCTTTTAATACCCAAACAGTGCATGGAAATTTAACTCCTACTTTTCATGTAAGAATTTCTCAAAGGATATTAGAAAATCTAGTGAAAACAGTTCACAATTTCAAGTAACTCTCCTACATTATCAGATTCCAAGTCTCAATCTCCTTCAGGCAAATAATTTGGTAAACATTCTAGTTATTATTGTAAGAAAGACGACAATTTAATGTCAGATTGTCTCAAATTGAAAAGAAAACGTGAAGGTCAAAGTGGTTAAAGTGGATCTAAGCCCATAGGCTATATTTCTTCAGCATCTCAATTAGAATCTTATAATGTGTGCAACACATTTTCTGAGGTTCAAATTTTACATATTGTTTGGTCTAAGTCACGTCAGAAGTTTGGTTATTTCCATTTTATTCCCATAGCATCTGTGCCTCATTCAATTTTTTGCCCTGTTCAATCTTACTGTCACATGCTCAAATTGGTACCGGTATCACCATTGTCTCCTGGCTTTGTTATTCCATGTAAGGGCAAAATTGTCCCTCTCAAGCAATCAACTCTAGCAGGCAAATTTCATCAGCTTATTGCTGCCATTTGACTTAACCCACTCAATTACACGTTACATAGTCTGCGGAGAGGAGGTGTCACTACTACAGCCATGTCAGATATTCAACATTTCCTTATCAAACTCCAAGGAGACCAGAAATCCATGGTTTATAAAGATTACATTCTTATTCCGACAGAAAACGTTTTTTTTTAAGAGCAGCTATGGGCAAACTGTGCCAAGGCAGTTTCTAGTGTTCCTACATTTGTTTTGACACATTTTGCATCCAAAAGACAGGAGGTCCATTAATTTAGTTTTGTAAAACAGTTAGCAATTGATGTGTTAATTACTGCCGTGTTAAGCCTGTTGCCCAGTTATTTTCTTACTCTTGACTGTCGTTTACAGTTTTCCAGAATTTTTCAGACCAGGATTTTATTATTATTTTATTATTATCATTATTCTTTCTTTCTTTTCCTTTCCTTTTCATATCATGTTTGGTAACTTTACCTTGGTGGGGTGCTTTGTAACTGAATTAAACGTTTGAATTTCTAATAAAGCACCTCCGAAGTTTTGCCAAAGATCGTGTGTAGTTTTCTTTATTCCTTGCAATTGTGTTAAATTTGCGTAAGTAAATTTATATAACTGCAGGGTTGTGGTGTAGGGCACCTCTAGGGACCATCTCTGCCTTGTTCCCACCATGCTTCATTCTTTAGTCACCTTTACTTTTCCAAGCTTGTTTTTCCCACCCATTTGTTTTCCCTCTCTCTTTCCTTTCTTTCTCTCTCTTTTCTCTTGCTTTCCTCTTTTTGTAAATATTATGTCTGCCTCTTCCTCCTGGTTGGGTTCTTTGTAACTTAATTAAGTGTTTGGATTTCTAAAGCACCTCCGAAGTTTTGCCAAACATGATTCCTTGCAATTGTCTAGAACTTGTAGTTGCTGAACTTTGAACGAAGTCAACTCTAGCTCGGCTTAGATCGTGTCTAACTTTGCTTCGTCAAGGCCGTCTTCTGTCTCCATGAGTTCATCCAGCAGTTAGTTCAGTATTTTGGTCACTTGACAGTGGTAAGCTTTTCTACCCAGTTGCATTCTTTCTGGCGTATCCATCTCGTCTCAGAGTACCTGTATCCTGGTCTCGACACTAAATGTGATCGCTTTGGGTGAGGTGGTTCGTAGATACCATGAGAACAGAATGAACAAAGACGTGTGTTCAGTTAACAACAGCAAACCTTAACGCAAATTTATTTCCGCCAGTCTCCAAAATAGGTGCCCGTGAAAGAGGGCGTCGTACAATACAAATGTGAAAAGTCTAGGTGATTGACAGCCACACAACTTGCGCCAATAGGAAGAGGCAACATACATACATACATACATACATACATACATACTTCTGTACATACATACTTCTGTACATACATACATACATACATACATACTTCTGTACATACATACTTTTGTACATACATACATACATACATACATACATACATACATACATACATACATACATACATACATACATACATACGCTTCGCTCGTGAAAGGACTGCCGCCGAATACACCGCAGCACTCGTGCAAATACCGCTAGTACGGCGCGCGTGCACTCACAGGCCATGCGGTTCTGTTATTATTACCTGGGACGAATAGTCCCAGTTATTACATATGTTCTGTCTTTTATATGCATCATTTACCGAGATAATCGACGATTAGTCGTGCGTACTTCTTGTCTGTCAAAGTTTCAGGGCGACTCTGCGGAGTTATATAACATTGACATCACTGTAATGAGGCATTGAATCAGCTTTCACTTTTCATTGGTCAACGCCGCCACACCCTCTATTTTGATTGGCTAAATTATTGTTTACTTGTTTATCAAGGATGACGTAAGAGGAACGGCGAAGGGCTCGAACTCTGCTTGCGATCGCTCACACGTACTCATACGTAGCAACATGCCATAGATAGTCAAACGAAGAGAACTTTGAACATGGAAGCAAACGCTTTTGATTTTTTTACATGCTGAGCTCGAAAATCTTCTAAATGATCGATACAAATAACAGTTTGAAGATTTTTACAGGAAATTTAAGAGTAAGATACGGCAAATGTAACTTGTCGAACGATCAAATTTCAGTGTTTACCGTGGCACACAAGCGCTCACTGTTATCAGTAGCATGTAGGACACACAAGCACAGAATAAACAGTATGCAAAAACAGGGAATGTCCGGTTAGAAAACTACTCGCAAAAACTTCTCTGATAATGTTAACTGCTTAATTGGCTCCGCTGCACCCGCAGTTACGTGTGTTTTGATGTATGATGGCCGCCGTGGTAAGTCGGCAACCGTGCATTCATAGAGCTAGAAACGGACGTCGCCCGTTGTCAATGTTTTTGCTTCGCTGACAAACAAACTGCTCTTCCGGATACTAAAAAATCATCCTCACACTATAATAAGTACATGCAATTTTCTTTGTCATTGTTTTTAATCTGTAATGTCATGCATTTTACTATAACGAGCATCGAACAAAAGTGAAATGAAATCTTGTAGACGGCATTTTTTGTGTTTACCATGGATGTAGGCCTAAGTCTATTTTTTATATCCATGTGTTTACAAACAAAAATAGTTCCGGGTCAAAATTCGTAAATACTCATCAACATAAAGGAATGGCATAATGTTTTTGGTATTGCGCTGCAGTGCAAATACCGGTAGTACGCGCGCGCTTTGATGCAAGTAAACTGTGGTACATATGTAATAACAGGTAGTCTTTACTTTAGTTTGGTCTCTTAAGAGTTATATGTACTGTTATATTTGTATTGATATAATTACTTTAGGCTTACCTGCAGAGTCGTGTTCCGTCACATTTATATCACGTTTGGTGAAAATGAGTAATAATTTATTTTGTGAATCGGCGATAACTCCATGGTTAATGGAATCACTCAGCTGCTTCTGAAGCGTTTTAGCATTGTTGACAAATGCTTGATATTGATTTTCATTTACGATGATATCTATGACTCGTTTTTTCCATATATCGGCAATCTTCGATTTGTTTTCATTTACCCCGTAATTTCCAACTACAATTTTATTATAATGTTCCTCCATGTTCTCTTTAACAAAAGCGGAAAATCCAGAGTGCTCTGTGTTGAGAGTCGGAATGCCAGCAGCAACGGACATCAATGATATTACTCCATAGGGATCTTGTGCAGGGGCAAATATGTGGATATGACACTGTTTAAAATCATCTACAACTCTTTTCAGAATGCCAGGTCGCAACACGTATGGTTGAATTCGAAGATTGGGTGCATTGGCAATGGTCGTCAAAGCATCTTTACAGCTTGATGCAGTGCTGTTGTGTAAGCCTCTAATTTTCCAGATACAATTTTTTCCACGCATTCGAAAATCGTTCGCAATTTTACCGATTATTAAAGCGGTAATGTTTGAATATTTTTGACAGTCGTCCACATTCTTCGAAACAAAGTCAAAAGTTAGAAATTCGATATTTCCTTCTAACGATTGACAAGGAACATTTGTCTTTAAAATCATTTCGTCTACGCTTGGCAGGTATTGCAGGTGTTCCGGTGAATTAATAACACGGAATTTTCGATTGAAATGTGAATGTATTTTAGACCCTACTGAGACAATAAATGAAGCTTTTTCAGCGTACTGATTTATCTCCTCTTCGTCGTCTTCTATGTCAATAAAATTCATGTCCGTGTCCGTTGGTATGTAGGTGAGGAATGGAACGAAACTAGCATTTTTGAAACACTCTTCTTGCATGCTACGAGCGGCTCGTGCCAGCTTTTCACTGTTGACATATCCAATTATAAAGGTGATATTTATGCGTTTTTCGAGATTCGGAAAGAAATGACGATGAAGAAGAAGACGTTCGGCTTTTGTTTTTTCTTTTCCACCAATTTTTCCACGAATTAAGGTTACGTTACGAGATTGCGCATCCTTAACCTCTTCATTTGACGGATCGAATACAGTAACGTAAACGTCGTAGCCTGATCTTCCCAAAAGGGTTGCCACATCTCTCTGAACGGTATTCCAGAGGTGAGTACCAGATTCAGGCCACCATTCTGTGCTGACCATAAGTATGCCAACATCTGAAATATATGAATTAGAATTCTTGTAGACTTCATGTACAAAATCGTAATAAAATTCAAACAAGTCAATGGTATCTTGAACAATAGGGTGCAATTCATAGACACATGTATTAACTAATGTTGCCTTTCTATATTGTCCACGCATCTTCAGTCTAAACAACCTGCAAATATATGAGACTGTATTCTAAGAGAAGGGATATAGACTGCCATCCAAACAGCCTTGCAAAAAGTCCATTATCCACCACCTCTACAGAGTGATTCTGAAGGCGTTTTCGTGCGACCCGATTTTTTGTACTGAATATGTAACTATAGTCAATTTACAAAAGTAGGCATCGGTGGACTGAGCCATGATTTAAGGAGATAGCAGCCTACATAACGTACATAGAATATCAAATTTTGGAAATTAAAATAAAAGTCCCATAGTGACTATGTTATGCTTCCTGAAACATATGAAAAAACATATTTGCACTATAGTAGTATGACCACTATGCCCAGGTGGGAAACAGATTATTAAGTGAACTGCTCTCAACTGACCATTATTTTTAATTAGTACGCTTGGCTGTAAAGCTAGATCGGCAGGTCCAATTTTCCTGGGTTTTGAGGACAGTATTAGATTTGGTATCAACCACACAGGCATGATAGAAACGGAAGAGCAGCAAGAAAGACATAAACCAGCGACTGGGGTATTATCGTTGAGTAATAGAAGAGCAACAAATATTAACAGCACACGAAGTCAGGCAATGGTTAAAATACAGAAAATAGACAACCGATGGCAAGCCAGCCTCGTTGACACGTAACGTTTCACCAGTGACAAGTGGAGGGTATGATATCTACTAGCAACGGTATCCATCCTCAGCAAACGATAACACGCCATTCCCATCCGGTCAAAGACAAGCGATGACACTCTTCAGGCCAGAAAAATGCAGTCAGAGAAACGTAAAGATTTTACTCACAAGAAGATTCAGGATTGGCTTCGGGGAAGAATATTCGTTTGTTCCACATGCATAAACGAGAAGAAAGGCCAATATTGTCAAATGATTAATGGAACCACTATGTTTGCGATGTACAATGGAGGAACTGAGGCACAATATTAACCCAGGGTTTCTGCTACGTAGCGAGTGGTAGTGGGGGTAGCTGTGACTAAATATACTGTCCATCCTTTATGTGTTAGTGCGCTTGTAAAGTGTTAAAGCTTTAGTTACCACTGCACAGACAACAGGCAACTTTTATGAAACACACATTTCAAACTCTCATGAAAAGCCGAAACTTTTTATGAAACATACTTAGTGTTAAAATTGTCTGAAATGCCAGAGGAACTTAATGTGTATCATTTGTAGTCCATTAAAAGGGGTAATGGATGCACGCATTAAGTAAACAGGTGCTTTGGTTAAACAGTGGTTTTAAAATTAGTGCGAGTGTGAAGTGCTTGTTAAAAATCTGTTTGTTAATATTTTGTTCTCTTTCAAATCTTTCATACACTAACTTTCTCTAAATTTTTAAAGAAATGCAGTAATATTTTCTCATTAGATTTTTAAAATATTAGTAGCCAATAGGACACAAGGAAGCGGAGGGTAGCGGACTGGTAGCCTCCATTTTTCCGTCCAGAATTTGTATTAAACAGTAACCCATCAGACACAAGGAAGCGAAGGGTAGCGTGCGTGTGGCTGACATTTTTCCCATCTCGAATTCGACCGAAAATCGTTAGCCGATTCAACACAACATAGCGGAGAGTAAGGGACGGACGGGCGGGCGGCTGACAATATTTTCGCTAAAATATTGTTTAGTAGGGTATAAAACAGTAGCACATAGGTCACAAGGTAGCGGAGGGTATTGGACTGGTAGACGATATTTTACAACCAAGAACTTTTAAAAATAGCCCATGGGATACAAGGTAGCGGAATGGTAGGGGAGAGGTGGTTGACATTTTCATAAAAAAATATTTAGAACAGTAAAAAACAGCAACCTATTGGACACAGGGTAGCGGAGGGTAGCTGACAGTAACCGACATTTTTTCAATCCATAATTTGTCTAAAACAGTAGCCCATGGAACAAAAGGTAGCGCAGGGTAGCGGACGTAAAGCCTTAACATTTTTTCCATCCAGTATTTTTCAACAACAGTAGCCCAGGGTAGCAGAGAGGTAGCCGACAGTTTTCTATTAAGAATTTGTAAAAAAAAGACAATAGCCCTTAAGAGACAAGGTAGCAGATAGGTAGCGGACAGGTGGCTGACATGATTTTCACCAAAGATTATTTAGAAGAGTCAAAATTCAGTAGCCAATAGGACACAAAGTAGCGGAGGGAAGCGGACGGACCGTGAAGAAGTGGCTTTCAAGTTTATGACTGTTTTTCTTTATTTTCTCTCCCCGATCTGTCGCCAGATTGTGGCTGTAAAGTGCCATTGATTTTTTTACATTTTCTCCAAGACCGGTTGTGAGGTCGTGATTTTCAGATTTAGACTTTTGTCAGTAATTTTTCTCCACGACGGGTCACCATGTCAAGGCTTTCAGCTTTTTTGCTTTTTGCTTTTTGTCTTTCCACAACCAGTCGACAGGTTGTGGTTGTAAAGTGTTGAATTTTTTCCGTCATTTACTTCACGACCGGTCGTGAGGATGTGACTTTCAGCATTTTTACTTTGCTCTGTATTTTCTTTTCATGACCGTTCGCCAGGTCATGAATGTAAAATGTTGAATTTTTTCTGACTTTTTTCTCCACGACTGGTGGTGAGGTCGTGACTTTCACGTTTGTGATTTTTTTTTCAGTATTTTATCTCCACGACCTGTCACCTGGTAGTTGCTGTAAAGTGTTGAATTTTTCCCAACATTTTTCCCAATGACTGTTCATGGGGTCGTAGCTTTCAGATTTTGACCATTCTCAATTATTTTTTCCAAGACTGCACCTTGTTGACAGCTGAAAACGGCTACTCGGATTCGCGATCTCTTCCGACCTCCATTGTGGTTTCTTATTACAGGTAACTTACATTTAAAGTTCAATGTGAGTTGTGAGAACAGGAAAATTTTAGAGTGTTTTATGACTGTATGTTGAAAGGATAAATTGAAATTTCATTTGTTGCCTCTAGAACATGAAAGTGTGTTTGAAGTTTAATTTAATGCCCCGGGGAACATGAAAGTGTGTATTTATAACTGTTGTTTGTTAGCTGAGGGACACTCCATTTAGAGTCAGAGAGATGAGCCATTTCCGGTCGTCCGCTTCGTCTCTCCTCCTTCCCTCATGGTAAACAGTACTTGGAATTATCTTGTCATTGGTTCATTCTTTTTCTATATGTAACTGAAAAAACTAGCACTTGAATTGACAATTTTCGATAACCATTCTTTGTTATAAAAAGAGTTATCCGTATTTTGAAACCAGCGTTGCAATGGCTACATTCATGTAGGCGGAGCTATGTCGCCATACAGTTCTCTTCGGGCGTTTAAAATCCAACATCGTTTTTTTTTTCAAGTGATAACAGCTAGCTTGCAAAGCTGATCAAAATGTTTTGCCAAAATACCACCATTTGGGTAATTTGGAGTTCGTTTTGTCACCAGGCGATATCGAAGATGTGTTCAGCCACGGTGGGGGGGGGGGGACCCTGGTTCAGCTCCAAACATGGCCTCCCGTAACGTTGTTACTTATAACAAGTCATCGTTGATGACACAGTCCCCACTTGTTGATGGGTGCTTTGATTACAGGTCCTCAGAGAGGATAGAGTCCTCTTCATTAGGTCTGTGATAAAAATAC
>LD349233.1:109198-123628 GCA_001465055.1 Ptychodera flava | reverse complement strand
ATCACAAAAAGAATTGACGTGCATATCTATGACATTGGTCAATGTCCTTGTACCAACTTTGAATAAAATCAGTTGAAACATGCCTGAATTATGGCTCTGTACATGACAAAATCGTAATAAAATGGCCGCCTGGCAGCCATATTGGATCGTATCAAAAAACAAATCGACGTGCATCTGTATGACATATGAAGTAATCCTTGTACCAAGTTTGAATGAAATCGCCTCGGGCATCTCTGAGATATCTGCGTGAACGGACGGACGTACGCACGGACGGACGCACGCACGCACGCACACACGCACGGACACGACCAAACCTATAAGTCCCCCCGGACGGTGTCCGTGGGGACTAATAAAGCTACCAAAAGAGCCATGCTTGAACAGCTTCCTTAGGTAACTGGCGGAGCCACGTACCCTTCTATTACTTTTGAATTTATCGATGTTTATGTATTTGTCCGAAACACCAAGTTCGAAATCCTGGCGTTCGGTATCGCTGAATTCCGGTTCAAAGTTATAAGGTTGGAGGCAAAGTGTATCCATGGGGCAGCAGCTCAATACAAACGTACGTAGATCAGTCCCCCTAGCGATACCCCCTAACTTTCTCAACCAAACACAAAAACTTTACGTCATCAAAGATCAAGCCTCTCAAAGGAATTCCGATAGGTGGCGCTTCCGTATCGCTAAAATGGTGTCATACACATCAGTTAACAAAAACATCAATTTCTAGAAGAATGAACAACATATTTTTCATATTTTGATAGTAATGTTACAAAAATAATCTCCTTCAACTTTTAAAGGCAGGTTGACATTTGGGTGGACTATCCCTTCAAGGAAGCGAGTACTGTATAATCTAAAGATGCTTCTTTATTCCGCTAAGTACTTAAGCTACGGTACAATATAGAGGTGAGCTGGAGACTGACAAATGTACACATGGGCCCAGACAGATACACATGCCCTCATGAATAGTAATGACAGCTCCTGAATAATAATGATATGACAGTATGTCAAATTCTTGAAATAAATAATGGCGTTATCCCGAAAGTCTGCCTGAAATCTGCTCCATACTAAGTGATTCTATCCGGAAGATATCAGAACAATCTAGAAGTTCTATTGTTATGCTAATTGATTTTCCACAAAAACTTCACTTGTAGTAAACATGATTTTCAAAAGAGTTCTAAACATTTCAAAGTGTATTCAAGGTAATATAGTGGAGGAGAATGTCATCAAACGCATGACATTCAGAATGTTGTAGACTAATTTAACTCAGGTCATGTGTGGGGGAGTGTGATGTACCTAACAGTTTGACATAAATCTGTTAGAATGTGCATGAGCTTATCATGTAATTAATCGCATCTCGTAGGCGTGCTATTACAGTTCTTAACACCTCATTTGTATGGTCATAAAGTTTAAAACAAAAAAGCAGAAGGCTGAGTGATGTGAAGAATATCCTAATCATTAGTGTGATGTTCGGAACTATAGAAAACAACAACGCGGTGCGATTAATGACATATACCTAGAGAACAACCTATCATGTCTATAATTTGAAAATTAATCTCAATAAATTGCCGTCTTTTAATTTCAACAACCGAAATGGGATGGGCGAACTATTGTACATCGAAAGGTTCACAGAGTTCACTTATGCACCTGGCAGGTACAATTGGTAGATTCACCTATCCCAGACAAGTAGGGAAAGGGCTTGGGTCAACTACAAACCTGGAGATGAATAAGGGCTACAGATAGATACATAGCACCTGTTTATGATGAAAGTGTTTCTGCTGATTGGCTAAAATGATTCTCCTTGCTAAGATGAATTTGCTAATTGGCCAGCAAGAAGTGTTATGTGAGTGAAAATGAACAAAACGGTGAACTCAGCAGTTTGTTTTGAAAAAAGTAAAACTAATCGCTCAATTAAGGGATAGAATACAAACTGCAAAATGTATAGGCTACCGATCTCTGCTGGAACAGCAAAGTTCCAAATTTTGAATCAGACACTGAGACAGAGTAAGGTTGCGTTCACAAATAACGATTAGGGGGGCTAGAGGAATCTCGATTGAAATCTTTTTTTTTTCAGATCCCCCCTAAGTACCCTAAAAAAATTTCAAATGCCCCCCTCTATATGGTCAATATTTTTCAAGTCCCCCCCCAACTATCACAGGCCCGCATATTTGTAAAGGATGTGAGCGTAGAAAAAATAAACATGTATTGCGCTGTTCTGCTCACAGGTGTTCAACACTACCTGTATTAGCACTTTGTATAGTCATATTCCCAAGGCAAGTTCTTTAAATGCATCAGTGATTTTTTCGGATTTATTGGTCTAAAAGCCAACTTGAGTTGATCCAACTCTGGCCAGGTCAATTGCTCCTGTTGAAGAGTTCACAAAATGCAATCACGAGAGAGTAGGAAAATTGTGAATTCTGGCTAATTGCCGTATTGCACAGTGATCTACCAAAAATTGTTTCAAAACTACAAGACCTATATGAATTAGATGCTACTCAAAATTGACAATACCGTAAGGTTAAAATATTCCATCAAATAAATGTTTTAATCTCTGAAATTTTGGGTGTGATAATTACAAATTTGGTTAAAAAATAAATAATTCAATTGGGTCACATATTTTTACTTTTAGTCTTTACTATTCAAAGTTTTACTTCTGTATCATTTTATAATAAGAGTGTGAAAATTTAGAAAGTCAAGCATGGTGACCCCATATTTTTCTTTAATATTTGATTATTGTCACATGCCAGAATTCAAACATTTCTATGTTTTCTTCCACGTGTTGCTCACTGGCCTGATCTTGTGAACAAGTGAGTTTCACTATCATGAGTGTCATTTGACCAAAACTCTTCTTGAACTACCATGTACATCAGAGTCAGAGCTGTCTCTGTCACTGTTCAGGTATGCAGTGACAGTGACACTGCAGTAGCAGGGTAGTATCTGATAGTGACACTACCCGTAGGCAGTAGCTGTATTAACTTTGATAATTTTGGCAATAATTTTGTTCAGTTTTACAACTGCGTTCTTGTTCTACTCCCTACAGCATGTTGAATTGTCCAGTATTCAGCTTACTATCACAGCCTATGTATATGTACCATGCATTTGTATCACTGACAACTGACTGTCAGTCTGGACTCCAATTAAATTATCACCAAATACATATTTATATATACAGGCTTTGTCGACAAACTAATATACGGATAGTTTTCAATCGGATTCGAACCCATAACATACGGCATCAGTCGCCTAGCTGAGAGGCCTGAGACAGAACCAGTCGGCTAAATCTCCACTCCCAAAAAAGAGTGGTTCAATAGCCGGCTAAGTTGTTACATTTTTCTGACTGAGACCTTTCAACACGTTGTAGAGTTCGTGAAGCACTCACGCACGCATGCTCACCATCATACATCGCACATACACACACTTTATCGAAGCGAAGAAACGAATTTCATCGCTTTAACTGGGCGAACGATAACCTCGGGGACAATTCTGTCCACCAGCAGTGTTACCGACCCAGGATAGAAAATACGGATAGTTTTCAATCGGATTCGAACCCACAACATACGGCATCAGTCGCCTAGCTGAGAGGCCTAAATATTGTGTGTTTGAGCATGCTGTAGGGAGATAGCAAGAAACTGTAGTTGTTATATTCCATAGAAATGTTGCAAAAATCATTAACAGTTGCAGCTTCTGCCCTGTTACGAGGCTCGTTTTTTTTACGACGAATCACACGTTTAGATTTTTTCGAGATAAAAGTCATGAAATGTGACAAAATGGTTCTAGATTTTGTTAAATTATTACTAACATTACAACATTTTGATGACATAAAAATGGTATTCATTTTTCATTAAATTATCTTACCTACAAAAACTTGGAATCGGAAAATGTAAAACTCAAAAGGGACCCCAAAATTTTCAAGTCCTCCCTCTACAGGTAGAGCAAAATTTTCAAGTCCCCCCCTCCACTACCCCCAAAATTTCCAAATCCCCTCTGAATTCCTCCAGCCCCCTAACCGTTTTTTGTGAACGCAGCCTAAGCTCTCCTTTTGCTTGCAGGCTTGAGGTTGCACAAAGTCCACAGAATAAGTCTAGCGTTGGTTGCTTGAAGGTCTTGAAAAGTCTTGAAATTAATACTTTCGGAGTTTTTAAAGTCTTGAAGTAAAACGTCAGAGACACTATCCAAAATGTCTGACTGAAAAGCTATGTGGTTCTCTATTTTTAGTTAAATGGTTATGTAACAAAGTATAACAATCTAGAACTTATGGCTGCTCTAAAATATCAATGATTGATAGAATTCTAGAAGCTTCCAAACAAGACTAACTGAATGCAAGGTAGTGAGGTTGTGAAGGACAATGATCTTGAGAATTTTCTAGATTAATTGAACTCAAGTCATGAGTGTGGTGGGATGACCTACATAACAGAAGGAATTCAATATACAGGTGCACGTGATTGATCGAAAGCTATAGTTGGCGCATATTTTCATTATGCTATTGCCTGATGGAAGGCTTTCCTTGCCATTTTCGTATTTTCTACTGGTCAGGATTTACCTTGTCAAACCATCTGATATTTCCGATACTGACTATGACAGAATATTTCAATTGTGTGCAGTTCAACTTATAAAAAGTACTTGGCGATGATACCACCAACGGGGCCGTTTTGTCAACTCCCCTTGCCAAATACAAAAAGGATAATCAAGTTCTCCTGCCTGAAAGTAGGTGTGAATATACTTCGTCCTTACACAAGGCAAATGTGCTACGTGGTTGGAATAGAATGATATTGACTGGACATTCTGGCAAGGTAATGTATTCGTTATAATAATTTTTATACCTGAAATGAATTCTGTAATGTTATAAAATAAAATTCATTGATCAATGTATGTTTTATTGTGTGCGGTAATCAGAAACGTTGCACAGTACTAGAGATTAGAGATTTCACATAATGCATCATGATTTGTACCAACGAAGATTCCCCGTGTGAAGTCTACCATGTCTCCCATGTATACCTGGACTAGTTGCAAACATTCTGAAAACGTACTTTTAAGTACACCTTTCTTCTCAATTCCCATTTTAAAGGATTACAGAAATTGTGCTTGATTGAGAGTTTGTAAATTTTCCACTGACTGTGTCCTCAGCCATACAGAATAAAGTGGCTGAAAGTAGGGAGACTAGTTGCACATGTTTTATGAAACAAAAGGCATTGATTTTTTTCAAATAGAAAAGACAAAAGAAATTTACATGCTAACTTTTTTCAGAGAATGACCCCTTCAGTTGGTCTTAACTTGCTTCCCAAAACTGTGACATTTGTAGTACCTGCAGAATGTGACTTTTATCGTTGTCTAACGGTTTCTCTAAAATTTATACTGCAATATTTCAACGTACTTTTAATATATATAATTTATCAATTATCTTGAGACTGAACAATACTGCTTTTATGCAGAACTGAAAGAGATAAAAGAAAACTAACGTCGTTGATACAAATCGAACAGGATTGTGGGTAATTTATTGTACTGTGCGTTGTTTCCCTCATTTCATAGACGTGGACGTAATAACAAAGCTGTACTCATTTTCATTCTATTTGTGACATGCATCTTATTTTTGACAAATTCAGCTGACCGCGTAAACATCTCTTTACCATCAGGGAATCGATAAGCAGCTTATCAGAGAATGAACGGGTCACAGGTCAGATGATGGTCTACGCGCCTACAAACGTACGTGTATCGCACTACAGAAGCAGATGATGGATACATTACAACCACCTCACCTGGTGTTAAATCACAGTAATCAGTAGGTAAACAGGTTTCTCCACAAGTTGCTACTAAACAGCATGACAGAACGGAGAGACATGGCCTCAACTGAGAAGATACGTTTTTAACGATGGACAGTCTACATCAACGAATCGCGTTGCTATTCATATTGAGCATGGTACATAGAAAGTTACATTTGAATTATAAAATTTGATGTGATAAAATATCATCGTACAAAAATAATCGCAATCATACCTATCCGTAATCCATAACACTAGGTCAAATTTCGGAATACACTAGTTATAAACATAGACACAAAACAGCACAGAACAGACAGTAAAGCACCAGTACACACAATAAATGAATAAAGTCAAATTGCGTTCCTGTATTTTTGAATGTGAGTAGGTGCTGACCGCATTGTTTTCATGATAATTCTGAATGGGTCGTACTTTTTTCTTATTTAAATAAGTAATCACTACATTTTTATGAAGATGATAATGGTTTTCATTCATTAAAGTGTAATTACTGATTTACATATGAATGAAGTATGACTGGTTACAAATTTGCATAAAAACAAAGGATGGTAGTCCTGCTTTCAGGAAATAAGTTGACTGATAGAACAATAGGTTACGTGAACTTGAGTGGTATATATAACTGGTATAAAGTTGCTTCGAGTAGAGGATTTTCTTAAAATAGTGGGGCATTTAATCAATTTAAAGTAGCCGAGCAAACATTTTTAATAATAATAATAATTTGATTTTTAAGATAAAGTATGGAAGTTAGTTTCATTAACAATATTGATTTGTTCACAAAGGAAATACATTTTGCAGCAATACTTTGTTAACACCATATAAAAAAGAGACTTTATTTCAAAGTACGTACAGTGAGTGACATCAGACTTTTAATCTTTACCCCATAAGTAATAGAAAAGTAGGTAAAATTATAAATTGGTGATATTAAATTAATTTTATCATTCAACAATGAAATTATTATACGATGAATTACTAACCTGGGTTTTGCTTATTTTCTTTTTCGGGCTCAGAATGCATTCGGGAATGTGCTGTTAATGCTGTCTGATGACACCAAAGTGAAAAGAATATGATTCCAACACAGAGAGCGACAAGCAATACCCTAAAATTGATGATGATAAAAGAAACATGATTGTCATTATGATAGCAACTGTTGATAAACAAGAAATGATCAATATATTTTTCATAAGTTTTAACAATGGTTAAGTAAAAGGGTCTCGCAAATACTATGTATTTAATGTGTGTGATTAAAGTGGAAATGTCAAAAACATTCTCATTCATTAAACATTAAAAGAGGCCTTCATCGCTGGGTTTACTCGCCACATATTTCGGGATAATAACAATATCACTGAGTTATGTTTGTTGTGGTTGTTTACAAGATTGTTAGTATCATTTAGACTCTCTGTAGTGCATCAGTAAAATAATGCTATATCCATCTTTTGAATGTGATATTGATTAATTCAGCAATATTTACATTTTTTATTTGTCTTGAAGGAAAAGGCTGCTACCGCCTATGTCATGTATCAGTTTATAAAATCCAAGTTGGAGCATCCCTCTCCCCTTCCATTAGCTTTGTATCAACTGAGTAAGTACGAAATGATTGCATAGTCCATGTATGGTTAGCAACACAAACACTTGGTAATTATCAGTGATAATTACAGCTCACTCGAAAGATACTGCTATGACATTGGCGTTTTTCCGAGACTGCCTTCCGCCACCTTTTGATGCACATTGAAACGATGTCCCGCACAAATGTCCGAGTTCCAACTGGTACGCTTGGGCCGTTATTGTATTTGTAGGGGTTCAATATGTAGGGGCCTACGCCCTCACGGGCAATGCCCTCTTGTTATTGCTGGAATTCTACTTTATTTTCCTACAGTTTCTCCTTCTGCCGTTTTTTTTGTCAACTTTAATATCAGAAACTGCTAGATATAATCTTCTAAAACATGCTACAATGTTACGGGTCAATGAGAGGTAGTGCATAATAACTTTTTAATTAGTCACGTGAACAGGCGAAAATATGGCATTTTTCAAAAATCATGAAATGGCTTTTACTCATAATCTAAGGGTTTGGTCTTTCTGAACGTTTTGCATAGAAAGCATGTATAATGTTCTTCAAAAAATGTCATAACATTACGAGCGGGCACGTGACTTTGGCCGCCGTATTGGGTTTTCAAAAATTCCAATTTTAGATTTAAAAATCTTGTTCTCCATAGTCCGTGAGCTGGAGGGGCCCACCGTGCATCACCCATAAACCTACTACGGGTATTTGTTTGTTCTTTGGGATCTGCTTAACTAGAAAAAATGTTAACATTGGATATTTGCGAATGGACTACCTGTCTTCACTGGTTTTTGATTTGCATGTACCGCGAAAACATGGCGAACAATTGGTAGGCATAGGGGTATTATATCCTCCCCTACATTAAGTAAACTAGCATGAAATAGTATAAACCTTACATTTTTGGAAAGCTCAGATACTGCTCTTTCTAAGAAACACCAACTTTAGCAAAATGAATTTGTTTACATAGAATAGGACAAGGTTAAAATGAATTGTTTATGACAATTTTTGAAATTTTTTACCCAAAATACCATGTATCAATTGAGATTTACTTTTTATTAAACAACCTTTTCACAATTTTTTGTGTTTAAATTATTTATTCCGACATATTAAATAGGAAAAGAACGTAACATTATTTTTAACTATACACTACTTCTCTGGAGTCAATTTTGAATTGCGTGTATCTGTATTGGATCTGCAAAAGCTAGGGGTAGGGGTACAACATTCTTTCCTTGATGAAGTAAACTGGTTTGAAATGCCATATACCTTATAGTTTTAGAAAGCGTAGATACTGATCTTTCTAAAATGCATAAGGTTTTAGATAAAAAAATATGACGTTATAGAATTGGATAACTTTAAATCGATTTTTTCTGGTAATTCAGTATTTTTAACCAGAAGAAAATAAGATGACTATGGTTTCCTCCCAATGAAGCAAATCAAACAGATTTATGGATGTTATTTACTAATTGCAATGTGCTGAAGAAAAAAATAAATGTCAAACTTTGGTATTTACCATGCAGTATTGTCTCTAGTCACTGATATAACAAATTTTGCTACATTGGTATTTCGTGAATGGGCATTTTATTGGTATGCAATGAACTAATGCTCAGCTTTGAAAAGAAGACTTTGAAACGCGCCCATATAGTCATATTGCAATTTTCTCCTTAAAGTAAATAGATTGTTGATGAATGTCTATTTTTTATAATTTACTTTTTAAACATTTTTCTATGTTTTTATCAAATAAGACCAAAACTTACCCCTTACCCTAAAGTTTTATGTCGCAAATTACCGTCAAAACTAATCTGAAATTCTACCAATTATTTTCTCAGACACTTTACAAAAGGAAATGCTTTGTATAAAATATATTTTATTTACTACAGAGACATGTCAAAAATATGGGTTAGACTTTTAACAGACAAAATGTGGGATTGAATGACTGTTACTGGCATGTTTTGAAAGGTACCGTGAAGTCACAGTATAATGTTAAAAAAAAGCTCAGCAAATGACTTACAATAAGACAGGTTTAACAAAAATGTGTGCGAGTTGGCAATCCAATCCGAGTTGGCAGTCCAATATGGCGGCGAAACAATGTGACAGACCAACATGCCTTTCTCTAACTTGAAAGTATTCATGGTAAGGATGACAAAAGCAAAATTTCAGCTCAATTAGTGTTTCGGTTCTTAAAAAGATGATTTTTTTAAGGTTACATTGTAAATTTTTGAAAATCCAATATGGCGGCCAAACAACCTGACCGATCCTAATGTTTTTTGCAACTTTGAAAGAAGATTTCCAAACATTAAAATTATATTTTTGAAAATCAAATATGGCTGCCAAACCACGAGACAGATCACAATGGTTTTCGCAAACTTGAAAGCACTTGCTCGCGGGATGATATGAGTAAAATTTAAGTTCAATCGTCCGTGGGCTGGAAGGGGCCATCGTGCACCCCATAAACCTACTGCATGGGTATTGTGTTGTTTTTTGGATCTGCTGAACTAGAAAGAAAGATGTTAACATTGGATATTTTTGGATGCACTACCTGTCTTCATTGGTTTTTGATTTGCATGTACCGCGAAAAATGTCGAAAAATTGGTAGGGGTAGGGGGTACAATTTCTTCCCTATACATTATGTTAACTAGCATGAAACAGCACAAACCTTACATTTTTGGAAAGCTCAGATACTGCTCTTTCTGAGAAACACCAACTTTAGCAAAATAAATTTGTTTACATAGAATAGGACAACTTCAAATTGATTTTTTTGACAATTTTGAATTTTTTTACCCAAAATAACATGTGACAATTGTGATTTACTTTTTATTAAACAACCTTTTTCACAATTTTTTGTGTTTAACTTATTTATTTCGACATACTAAACAAGGAAATATTGTTAACATTAGATTTTGAACTGTACACTCTCTGGAGTCAATTTTGAATTGCGAGTATCTGTATGGGCTGTGCAAAAGCGAAATGGCACCGTATGATCAAGTAAACTGGCTTGAAATGCCATATACCTTATAGTTTTAGAAAGCGTAGATACTGATCCTTCTAAAATGCATAAGATTTTAGTTTAAAAAGATGACGTCATAGAATTGGATAACTTTAAATCAATTTTTTTCTGGTAATTCGGTATTTTTAACCAGAAGAAAATATGATAACTATGGTTTCCTCCCAGTGAAGCAAATCAAACATAAAATGCCCATTCACGATATACTAATGTAGCACAATTTGCAATTTTAGTGACTAGAGACAATGCTGCATGGTAAATACCCAAATTTGACATTTATTTTCTTCTTCAGCACATTGCAATAGGTAAATAACATCCATAAATCTGTTTGATTTTATCATACACGCATGCTTTGGTTATGGCGGTTTTCCTACGGATGTTCCGAAATGAGCGGCGAATCAACTGAAATCGACCTTGCTTGCTCATCGCTGTACTGATAAAAGGTTGGCTGCTAAGGAGTGGTGACAACCTTTTCACTAATTTATTCCGCTGTTGGGCCATTCCACTTTAAAGGAGGGTTTATGCCACACTTTTGAAGCGAACAATTTAAATATTAAGATGTCAAAACAGGTGTTTACACTTTGAAGAAGAGTAATTTTTTAGTGAAATGGCGGTGGAAGTAAAAAATAGGCTGGAGTGTGTAAAATGAGTGTGTTTTCGTGTTTTGAAACATCACCTCATCCCTTCGCGAAAATTATGAGGCCGGCCAAAATCGGGTCAAAATACTCGCGCCGCACCAACGTTCGATTTCAAACTCGATCGAGCAGCTGATCAGCAAGCAGCTCTGCGACATCTAGGGATGCACAGTGGATATAATAGCCGTACCAGTCAGTTTATCTCCAAGAATTATACATGTCCTCAGTCGTCAAAAATGCTGAATTATCATCTTAGAAAGGAATTTGTGAGCGGATTAGGGAAAACGTGAAGTGAGTACACTGTAAGCCGTAGCGTCGTAACTCGTTCGTGATTATGTGGCTGTAGGAATAAAACATTTCAAAGGTATTTACATCGTCTGCTCGTATATTTTCCTTACTGGCTTGCCTAAATAGAACTAAATTTCTTTTACAACAACCTAAACGAAAGTTTTATTTTCCTTAGTATCTGACATTGTCTCCGAAACCCACACCGGTGCCACCGGGCACAATCATGACCTGTGAATCTCACTGACAGACCTGTACAAATCGGAAATATAATGTGTGCATATCGTCTGTTGCGAGTATTTTCAGTGCGGTTTGATTTTTGTGGCTCATTTATGGCAGTAAACGATGTAATTCACCACTCAAATACTTAAACTCGTCAACAGGAAACTTTTCATAAAGCGGTTCTGTCAATCGAGATCGTAATCTTCGGTAGCAGAGTAGACGACATGAAAACACCACCGTATGGGAGTGGGACTGGCCGTGAACGATGACAGGTGTCGGGTCGGCAAAACATACACATTTTCAATGCGTTTGTTTGTATGTTTTTGGTACAACTGTACTTGTACCTAAGTGCAATGCCCATGAACTGACTGCAAACAACAAAATTTTGACCATATAATCACATTCACAATGACGTTTCGGAGTGTCACAAGTCTATTCGCTCACTGCTCAGCAGTTTTACATGTATGTGAACATCCCAGCGAAGGTCACGCGTACCTGTAACTAGTTCGATTACAGTGAAAATATAATTCATATTTTCACTAGTTAAAATACGGGGGTCATATTAGTACCGTCTAAACAATAGGAGAATGGCAATACAGGCATAGCATGTATGATAAAGATTGAAGTCTAATTTTTGGTACATAGGGATAACTATATAATACAATTTTATTGACAAAATTTCATGTGACCTCGATGACCTTTCACCAAAAATATACATATATGTCTATATATCAGTAACGACAAATGCTACACCCTGCATACTTTGTATGATGGCAGACCTTATTACAGCATATGCTGCACCCCATTGATTATAAATATATGTAAAATTACCGGCTTACCAAAAGAGATAGAGGTCTAATTTTGGGTACAAACTTATAACTATGGCATTCAATTTTTTGACAAACTGTCGAGCGACTCGTTGACCTTTGACCTAAATATACATATATGTCCATTATTAAATAACCAAAAGTGGTACGCCCTTCACATATTGTATGATGGCAGACTATATGGTGCGACATCCTGTAGCTCATTCATTAGGCACAATCTAATTATAGGATTGCCAAATCAGCTAGATGTCTGATTTCTGGTAAACACGGATAACTGTGGCAGAAAGGTTTTTTAGATATGTCATGTGACCTCCTTGACCTTGAATGTGCATATTCGACTTCAAATCAGTAACCACCAGTTCTATACCAGTGATATTCGATGTAATCCGGGACCCTATTGTGCCAGACCCTGTACCTCATTTATTATGTACATATCTCATTCTTGGCTAACCAACAGATCTAGAGGACGGATGTTTGGTACTCAGGGAAAAATTCGGGGGGGGGATTTTTTTCCCAAAATATCCAACAGACCCATACTTCCTTTCATCTCCATTTAACAAATATGCCTATATGTAAGAAACCACAAGTGCTACATGCTTTAAATTTAATGGGATGAAGCACCTTATGGCATTAAAGGATTATTGATTATCATTCTGGTACCTTTTGCCAGCGTTTTCAAGTACTTTGACCCCATGAAGCTGCTTGTAGCTATAATCATGCTTGATATCATCACAAAATTCTACCACTGCCAAAACCTCAACTCTGTGTGGCCATTGATTTCGACAAAGCAGGACATAAACAATATCAGTATTTGTAACTCTCTAAACAAAAACAAAGACAAATATATGATGCAGAAAATACTGTAAACAATAAAGCAACACAATGTCGTCTGTTACCACTCAAAATCATAGCAATGTAACATTGCAAAACCTTTTTGACAAGCGAAATAGATTAACCCTGTAGATCTTCGGGTAAAGACGGCCTTATATATGAATAGTAAGTATTTTGTTCCAGGAAAGAGTTCGAGTCTATTAAAGAAGCACTCTCCAGAACAGTAAGAACAAGTCCAAGTACTCAAGGCCAAAACAATCTCCCTTGCAACCTGAGTCTTTATTCATTGAATGTCATGTGTTTCATGTTTACAAGAGAACCAGTTTCTTAAAGATTATGATATGATCAACCGATAGTGGAGTTTATGTTTCCTGGGTTTGTCAATTCGATTATTTTTTAGACATTTGGAAGGGAAAGAAATTTTTGCTTGTAATATAATTTTTCAAAGCAGGGGTGAACAAGGTTTTGGCAATTGTTACAGGGGTTTCATTAAGAGCCGGCAGCCGGCGAAATTAACCGGTTAATCTCACGATTTCGCCGGCTACTTTTTCGGAAAATTTGAACTGTTTCATCGCTGAAATATTTTTTACCTTCTGAAATGATACGGACAAGTTTCACAAACTGTGTAGTCAAACTTTGCAACGGCTTTTATGTGATACAAAATTTAGAAGACGAGCGACTACTACGATCGCCTTGTACTACTATTCAGCACGGTCTTGTGTATCCTGCCTAATAAAAATCAGAATTGCAACCGACGATTCTATTGGCTGCCTGAATTGCTGATCCCGATGTGGTGACCTTTATATACGCCTATGAAAACGTGCGTACTACACCTGTCGGCTGTCATTAGCTCAATTCAAAATGGTCGATGAACATATGAAGATGGAAGCGATCGCAAGGTCAAGCTTCTCTATACGATCTTCGGTTTTGAAGTGGACCAAGAAACAAGAGAAGGATAATTACGCGGATTTAAACTGTTTTCGAAGACAATGACCTGATTTTCTTCTATCGAAAAACTTCCCGATTACAGTTCGAAATTTAGTAAGCCGACGTGCGTTGCACCGTTGTAGGCGTAAATGTCAAGGTATATAACCAGCTGGACGTATTATATGTACTGCTTTTCGGTCTATCGATGCGTACTACACCTGTCGGCTGTCATTAGCTCAATTCAAAATGGTCGATGAACATATTGTTACGTGCAGGGAAAACGAACAAAAGGGTGAACTCAGCAGTTTCCGTTTAAACAAAATTTATTACGAAAATAAAACTAATTGCTAAGTTAGGGATAGAATACAAGCTTTAAAGTGTA
>LD349233.1:33306-52902 GCA_001465055.1 Ptychodera flava | reverse complement strand
TTACATGTTTCAGAGAGCCTTTCTATGAACTCTTAGCGCCACTGAGCATTGGTATTTACCTTTGGATATTTGGCGCTTTATAAATTTGTTAGATAGATAGATAGATATGTACCACAGTTTACTTGCATCGAAGCGCGCGCGTACTACCGGTATTTGCACTGCAGTGCAAATACCAAAAACATTATTCCATACCTGCATGCAAATGAATAGAACAGCGTGTGATCCTGGTCTTTCAATGTGTGTCGCGTAAACTATTTAAAATGTGTTCGCTTGTGTTTTTAGTTCCTTTCTTTTCTCGATAAAATAAACAGGGGGAAACATATGTAATAATAACAGAACCCCATGGCGAGCGAGCAAGCTTGCCGTACCTGGGGTATTTGCACTCGTGTTTGCGTTGAATCCGGCTGTCCTTTCACTCGCTGCGCTCGTGAAAGCACGACCGCCGGATCCCCCGCAAACACTCGTGCAAATACCGCTGGTACGGCGCGCTTGCACTCGCTCGCCATGGGGTTCTGTCATAATATGCCATAACAGTTGATGGAAAATACTTTATCGCTTAAAGTTTGGTCGAGTCAACTCAGTTAATGACTTTTAAGGGCGCATTGGAAGTAAAACTAGCTCAATGGGAGTTGTCTTTTTGAGATAACCAACCCTCAACCCAGCGAGGTCACTCACTGATTCAGATCAAGAAGGCTTAAGCAGTTCAGCCTTGAATGGATTTATACGTACATATAGACACATTTTCAGGGGGTCCAAGAAAAAAAAACAACAAAAACACACACAAACATAAGTTTTCTTGGAAATCTTCCCTTTGCTTGAGATTATTCTATAGGTTTAACTCTGTATTGCAGTCTCATTTCAGAAATGGCACCAGCCAGTGACTTCAAACGGTGCCATCAAGACAAACCACCCATTGTAACTTCTGTTGGCGTGTGCTGTCTCGTTTTTGTAATCCAGAAAACAAGTAGAATTACTCTTATAGGCCCAGTAAGTCTTAAAGGTTTACTGAAGACGAAAAACAGCGAGTTAAATAATTTAGCAGAAAGCAACTGGAGCGCTTTGATCGACAAAGATTTGACCGACCGTTTACTTTGTCTTTTGAGAAACACACTGCAATGTACACGACTTCATGCAAATTTATTTATTATTCAGTTTGTTATTTTGTCTGCAGAAGATGTTCAAACTACATCCATCAACCAACTCCCACATTGTTTTTCAAATTTTGCCGAATAAACGTTCCTTGGACATGGGTATGGCTATTGGCATCATACAATCTCTTAAACAGAGAAGGTCGACGTCAAAAAATCAAATCTTGTCTTGGAAATAAAAACATATGTACCTCTTTGTAGACTCGAGTTACCGTAAATAAACATGACGGCTATCAGCAACGTCAAATCGAAAGAGGGTAATTATTGTGGCAAAATTTAGGGATACGTGATATACGAACCAAATATCACTGTCATTTTTTCTTTTAATAGGTGGCAGGAACGCATAGTAAAAGAGGCTTGAAGACTTTACCTTTGCTGGAGACATCATAGACGACCTGGTAGACTATAGCTATCTCATCGTTGTCAGACCTTGGGAGCACCACACCTTTTTGACACTAGAGACCTTTTCTGAAAAGTTATGTTGCATCAAATTGGCTCTCCTTCGTTTCAAACAACGTTACAAAGATGGCGTGGTTGCTGTCTGGGGGGGGGGGCACGGGAGGGAACAGCCATCTTGGCAGTATCGTACTTATAACAGCGAATGGAGGCTGCACCACATGAATGAACAATTAAAGGAGATATTCGATGAAGAATGGATTATGTTTTATGGATTATGATTTATGGGTTCTTAATCCCTCGTGCCCTGCAAACTTTTATTCACATATTCCCTGATGTTATATAGGAGGAGGTGCGACTTTATATATCCTACATTTGTCCCACTGAACTCGAGGATGTGCGGACAATTTGATATTGTACATTTTTATGATACAAATCTGCTCACATGGTGTCTGTATTTCAGAAAGTTTGCTGATGTCCTGATGTCCTAACAAGTTAAACATGTTACAAAAAGAGATGTTTTTATATTCTCTTTTTCACTACCCAACATTAATTAGGGGCCCAAGCCTATCGGCTGGGCCCTATTGGTTTCATCGTGGTTTTCCTTCTTCCTTCTTCTTTCTTCTTTTCCGTCAATTCTTTGCCAGTTTAGATCTTGGAAACTGCTGCATGTACATTTCCCAATCTTGGCACAGTGATCAGGGCCAATAAGAAGTGGTGAACCTAACCCTTGAATTTTAGTTAGTCACTTGACCTTGCGGCCATTTTGGATTTATGAGATCCTAAACGACTTTCTCTCTTATGATCTAGGCGTCTGGTCAATTTGAAATTGTGTGTATAGAAATCATGGTCCTTGTTCTTAACAGTTTGTTAATAAAATTGATAGCGGTCTCATGACCTTGGCCGCCATATTGGATTTTCAACAGAATCCAGTTTAATCTATTTAAATCTGAAACTCCAGAACCAACAAACCTTTTGAATTGAAATTTTACGTATGTCGTCAATTGTAAGAGTACTATCAAGTTTGCGAAATGCATTTGGATCTGGCACCATTGAACTGACATTTTGCTTGTTTCATCCTTAGTTTTGTTAGCATCAAATGTACAATGTCATGTGATATGGTGGTCATATTGGTTTTCATACATATTGGTTTTTCATTGGTTTTCATTGGTTTTCATAAGAACAGTAAGGCCATTTAAAACTCAACTTTTGCACATAGTATCATCAGGTGAGTACTTTCAACCATGGCAACTGCTTGGGCCTCGCGAGTGCTGCTTGCAGCTTTAATTTGCCTTATTTTTGTACTACTTATCTCGTATTATCAGAGATAGACAATACTCAGCTTCTGTCTAAAAATCACGTGAATTTTAGTAGGAAAGTACTCAGCCGTCTATCGAATTTGGTCTTACAATAAGGGCTTCTTGTTCATTCACTCATCACCCTTGTTGACTTTCAGTATGGCTTAGCCTGGGTATGGCACTGACGCTCTGACCCACTTTCGTTCACCCTGTCAGTGACCTAGGGTCCGGTTTTCAAATCAAAGTGCCAGCAAGACTTTACTTCTCCACTCAGCTAATTTAATCAGTAATTAAATTTTTGTTGGATTCTCTTAAACTTATTCACAAAAAAGTTAAGTCTGTTGCACTGACACTATAAAACGTGTCTTAAAGCCACGTTCGTCATCTTATGATAGTCTAGCGACGAACTCAAGGAGCACTTTGTATCTCAGTTTTCTAAGCGATAGCCGGAGCATGGACTGTGGCCAGATAAATGAATTATCACACACACATAAATGTATAGTAGATATCTGGCTTGTTTTATGGGAAAATGCCAATTGTTTGCCCAATAGACCCCAATGTATTATGATTGGATAACATTGGACGAATTGCTATATCGGCCACATTTTCCTTCCTTTAAATGGGGGGGGGGATTTCAAAATTATAGCAAGTCAGAAGGGGCGGATTAGAACACAACTGCAGTGTGAGTTTTTAAGGGGGTATTTGAAAAAATCTGAGCACTTTTTTTGGAGTCCCCCGATGTGAATGCAGCCTTAAGGGACTTTTTCCTGAGGTACTCCTCTCACTGAGGGTGCTGCCGCAGATAAAAAAGATCGTAATACCGACCCATTTTGTCATCGGATTTTAATCAGATTGAGTTCGGCAAGGCACGACTAGGCCTGCGTTTTGAAGTTTGCCAGCCTTTTAAGGTAGGAATACATTCTACCGTAATTTTGGACAATGCCTCACTGTCCAAGTTTCCTGGGTAGAATTCGACCAAAGTTGTGAATCATGCAAACCTAACTCTGAATCAAGAAAAGTCACGGCCCTTTCACTGGTCGGAATTTTTTTTATATAATGAATTCATAAAGCGGCTGCACTACACTTCTTATAACCGACATAGGCCTTCCCGACAGATCAAAGGTACAATGCTCGGGTATATAATGAGTATTTATTTATTCAGTCTCGAGTCAAACAGTCTAAGAATTTATGGTTTTATGTTACAGTATGCGCATGCTCTATCATACTCCGGCAACAAGTTGTAAATGCCTAGCACAACAAGCTGAATGCCCAGAACAACATATCGAATGCCTTGTAGAGTAATGTGTACAAGACAGCCGAGCGCTGCAACTGCCGTGTTCTGGGCGCTGCTCACAGTATGTCTCAAAAGCTGTCCGCATGATTTCTGTTTGCACACTTATTAATATAATGCATGTTTCACCATTCAATTACAGACAAGTGGTTTTAAAATTCGCCGAGTGTATAAGTAACAGCAGAGCTAAACGGCCACAGCCGTTCACTACACTGATTGGCACTGTTCACTGTATGCCTCAAAATCTGGCCGCACGATTTCCGTTTGCACATTTGTTAATAAAATGCATGTTTCAACATTAAAAATTCAGATAATTGATTTTAAAATTTGTCGTGCGCCTATACAGAGACGAGAAGACCCGAGACGACCGAGGCACTGTATGCCTATACTCGGAAAATCAAAAGATGTTCAAAAGATTGTATCAAACAAATAGTGCATGTCAAGGAGCTCGGCCATGGCGTTCGCTCATTCAAAGATTAGATATGCTCTGCTGTGGCGTTATGGTGTTTCGTCATTCACAATTATATGTGAATGTAAATGGAGCCAAGGACAAACCAAATTTTATCTCCATATTCACACAGGCTACCATTCAGCGGATTTGATTTTGCTAGTCAATCGTCACCGAATTATTTGGTCGACAGGCCCACAGGCGTGCTAACATTAAAGGGACGGTAGTGTTTGATAACTGTTTCACTATTTTTGTTTTCAGATTTTTCAAGTGCCCTATCCCCACCCCAACAAACTCACAATGCGTTCAAGTTCCCCCTTCTGACTTGCTTTAAGGCAAAGAAAGCAAAATGTGGCCAATATAGTGCTTCGTCCAAAAATATAATATCATTATATATCGAAGTCTATTTCGCAAAATATTAACATTTTCTCACAAACACAAATTACAAATTATAGTTGTCGATAAGTCATGTAAATGTACTTTGCTTGAAGTGGCAGATAACAAGTGCATATGTGTACAAAAAATGATATTTGGATTTCATCGATACTGTAGATACACTATACATGGTAGTCTATGAGAAAACTATGGACATTTTTTCGAATATTCAACCAGCAATGTCTGTTTTTGATAGGCGCTGATAATTGATATATATGTACTTGATCGTTACTAAGTGGTTACAAGTGCATATGTGTACAAGAAATTTTATTTTAAAACTTCTCCGAAAATGTGATCCACTATATTTATGCATATATAGATTCCAGATTATTGACATATTTGTACTTAATTAAGTGAAGGTGGTAACATGTGCATATTTGTACAAGAAATCTGATTTTGGAAATTTGCCGAAAACGTTAATTCATTATACATTGAAGTCTATGAGAAAACTATGAGTTTTTTCAATGCTAAAGTAATTAAATCTGTGCTTTAGTAAGTGTTTGATAATTGATACCAGAGTACTTTATTCAAAACGATGTTTGAAAGTTCAGATGCGGACAATAAATATGATATTTGAATTTCACCCAAATTAGTGTTTCACTTCTCATGGTATATATAGTCTACATGAAAACTATTGCATATTTTTCCTCAACAAACTTGCAATATTTATTATGTGCTAAGAACGTAATCATTGTTATTGATGACAAATAAATTGCAGTCTGAACTTGAATTCAATTTGAATTCAATGCTGACTGTACCTATGTGGCTGTGCCGGACTTTTCATCACACTACAGGGAGTAGAAAAAGGAACTACAGCGGATACACGAAACAAAACCAGCCAAAAATTAGCGAAACGTCTGCTGACATTGACAATCCTAGCACATATATCATATGAATCAGAGACAGTTTTTTCCGATTCCCCTTAAATTTCCAAAATTCATTGAAGTGCCCCCGATATACACTTAACATTTTCAATATTCCCCGCCATGGCCACTGCAGTGGTGTTTGTGAATGCAGCCTAAAGTGTGTTAAAATACACTGTCTTGAGCTTATCAACTCAGGCAGTACAGTGTACACCGCCTTTTTTGTTGATGAAGTGAATTAAGGTCCGGACTAAAGTTAAAATGTAAGCAATATCGAGCATTTTACACATACATGCCCCGTTTATATAAAATTAGAAGCGGATCTTTCAACATGGTCATGAAGTAGAACACGAACTTACGATTGACATTTAAGAAAAAAATAGAGTGCAAATTTCAAGAAGAGTAAAAAACAGCTGTACATCTGGTAGTACTGGCGTCTTTACAACAAGTACAACAGCAATGCTGACAATATTACATGAGGCCTGGCAGTATTTTAGAATGTTCATGAATACGGAAGACAACAAAAGAAACTCTTTCAAGTTTGAATGGGGAAGACATCAATAACGAAAAAACTCTTTCAAGTTTGTTTGGCTGATCGCAACTGAACCGTGACTGTTTCAATGCCAAATGAGGTCAGTTAAACAAATACGTTTATCCGGTATCTGGTTGGTAATCTTTCTTGATTTTATTCGGTTTCGCAGATGAATAAGAATACTAATAAGAGGAAAAATGTGGTTTATACACTTGGAATGGACTACTTTCATGTTCAGCTGGTTAAGTTTAAAATGGTCATGGGTTTAACGCTATGTTGAATACATCCACTATGCAACATCATAATATATCGATAATTTAAAGGTCGTTTCGTCAAGTTAAGTGTATATTCATTGTGTATTTGCCACCAGTATTTTAAGCTTATGGGATCAAATGTGCCATACATTCCTCGGGTGTACATGTTAGAACCACGTCTTGGTTGTCGTTCATCGCCGGTAGATTAACCGAAAAACTTATCAACTACATTTCGATATTCGCTTATGGCCATTGGAGAACGTAATTTGAAACGCGAAAGCCCTTGGTTCTTCGCGACCGGGCCTTGCCGACTTATAGCGGGCTATAACAGGTTGAGTAACAAAAGGCAGTAGCATTGAACTCGGACCACTGACCCCTTTCAACAGTCAATGTTGTGCTCTGAATGAATATTCCTTTTTATGCAGATTTACAATTTATAAAGGACAACGCAAGATAAACGACGTAACATGGCGCGAACCACACGTTCTTTTAGCTAGAAAACAACAGGAAATTAACCTACTTGCTTAAAAGTCACATGCTGGCACCATTTCGCAGGTACGTCCAAACTGAACATTTCGTTAACATGTCTATATCCTTCTTTGCGATGGTGGCCTTGTACGCCTAGTCTGTGTCAGTAAACACCTCCATGTTCTTTCTTGATCTTCATTAAACATACCGTGACACATTTTCTTTTAAGCCGTTTGTTTTTCCTAGGCACCATAGCCTGGATGGATGTCTTTCCCGATTGACTAAAACAAGAACTGCTGGAAATTATTGGGGAATATCATTCTACTTTGAGCTATTCACAATCGACGACAAAGTTTTGGTTTGATTTTGAACGGAGACCCCTAATTTATATTCTTTATTTCGAAAGGGAATGCTTTTGAAGGTTCCTTAAACACGATTTGAACTAATTTGGGAGAATTTAGATCTTAATATTGTAAAACGTTCTCAAAATGTTAGATGCCCTACAGCTGAAAGTTGCCATATTGCAAATTATGTATAGAAACAAATGCATTGTAAGTAAAGAAAAGCAGATGAGCCTACATTTGGAGATTTAACCAACATGACTTCACTCCCGAATTATCCCACATTTGTTTCAATCGTGTTCTTACAGAAAGTTTAGGCTAAATTATAAGCCTTTCAATTTCGAGGTGCGTACTAACGTTTCCTTTGTATCCAAAAGGGTTGCTAAAGTTGACATCACAAGGAAAAATGGAATGTTAAGGACGCTATATTCAGTCAGTATAGTGTAAACACGAGTGCATTTGCCTCGGACATATATTTTTGGTAAGATCCACTATGCAACATCATAATATATCGATAATTTAAAGGTCGTTTCATCAAGTTTAGTGTATATTCATTGTGTATTTGCCACCCCTATTTTAAGCTTATGGGATCAAATGTGCCATAAAAAATGAAATTTTACGACAGGAAAGACAATGTTGTAGTCGCTCAATAAAAATCCGGGTGTGGAACGTAAACTTAATTTCAGATCAAGATTTTTTACATTACATGGTATTTCTTTCCGTGCAGCCGTGAATTATAATCAAAGTTCTACCACAGACAGTATGTCGACACAAAATAAAAAGTAGCATTGGATTTTATCATGGTGTAAGGCATCAATAATATTCACACTGGTCTTAGGCATGGTGCTTGGAGCTCTTATTCAAGAAATGGTATGTATCCGTCATCATGAAATGTCAATTAAATGTTAAGTATTTATTAATTTATTTAATTTAATTCATTCACTTATATTAATTGCCCCTACTTGGGCTTTTTACTTAGTGTAATAAATAGTATTTCATAGTCCACAATAATTTGCTTATTCGTTTCCAAATTTGCAATTCTGTGAATAAAGTTACTACATATATACAGTTTGCTTGGCATGTTGAATCTCAACACAAGCATAATATACACGAGACGAAGACATAGAAATTTATAGCGCCCTCATCGCAAACGAAGGTAGAAACTGAAAAAAAAAAAACACACAAAAAATACACACAAGTACAAAATGAATACTGTTTTTGAACTGATAATTATAGCTTGCATAATGTGACCTTGTAGTAACCGCCATATTGTAGAGCATGAACGTATTTGCTCTCAGCGTTAAAATTTCATAATCATTTATATCGCAGAAAAATATCTAACAACTCTGTCAGACTGTGCAGACAGAGGGCGTAATATCATCAGAAAAACGATTTCGTGTACTCGTTGAAGATGTACACAGCAATCATCTTCTGATTAAAGGAGTTTCTTTGAAAGTGTTTATAAGTGAAATGTAGATAGATAATTGGAAACATATTCAATATCTTAATTGTAAAATTCAGGTGAGGCTAAGAGTTAATATGGAAAGCCATCACAAGTCAAAAATGTAGTGCATTTCTAGAGTTGTCATATATTATCATACATTGCATTAGTCAGATTCATTTGCATGATTTTTTTCTTCAGTCTTTGTTCAACCCACCAACATCAACTCTCACCAACGGTTTAGTTCAACAGTGCCATAATGAAATCGCAACGCTTCACGAAGAACTTGTTGCAAGTGAAAATTTTGACCAAAAGGATAACTCGACAGATTACTCTAAAAATAATAAACCTTTCATAACTCACACGACCAGTCTTTGTCTAACATCAGCAGAAAGCATGAGGTACGTAAACGTTACGATTACTACTTGCTGTTGGTCATTTGTTATTTTGTCATAAGGGCCTGTAATCGTCGAGTGATGCTTGCATATTCCGTATGAAAGTTATTTCATATGTGCAAGCTTGTAAAAATTACATGACGAACGAACGTACTATTACGTATTCGTTATGTATTAAATTAAATTGTCAAATTGCGATTTTGTTCATGTAAATATTCAGCTATTGATGCCAATTGATTATGACACAACAAGGCGCAGAACAAAACAACAACGACAACAACAACATCAACAACAATATCAACAACAACAACAACAATAAGTGAACACTTAGGACTCAGCAGTATAATAGGAACACGAAGATATAGACTGGATAAGATATGGAGGGATAACATGAACTTTATTAGTGATTAGCTGTAGAGATTGGTAACATCGATAACAAATCATCCGAACATGCATGATTGATCGTGTCGTCTTTGATGACACGAGGAATATGTGAAAATGAAAGATACTATCCTCAACGTTTGTTTTCCCTCTTCAACGTTTTTTAGGTTGACAGCAGAAGGGCATGGAATAACGCCATCTTTTTCCAGAGGTGACTTCGTTCATGTAATGATACATAGTTCTGGTGACGATGAAGATTGTCCTGTTGGTGGTGACTTCTTTTTTGCCGTCATGTCTAGCACGAAACAGAAAAAGTCAACTACTGGGAGGATTATCGATCACAGCAATGGTTCTTACAGCGTCTTCTTTTACGCAGGATGGTCTGGAACAGCAGACATAGCGGTCACATTGGTACATCCACGGGCGGCTGTGGACTGGATTGAGAATCATTATAGAACCGAGGAGCGACACGTAGAATGGAATGCATGGTATAGAAATGGGACGCTGACGGAAGACAGTATCTGCTATGTTTCTAGAGCGCCGACCTTTCCAAATAAATGCGTGTATGCCAATAAAAATGCCCTGGGAAGGACAGCCTTCGTGTGCGACAGACCACAACACCTATCGTGTGATGAGATTAAAACAACAAAGTCTAGAGTGACGTCTTTGGACGCATCAGTCAATAAAAATCTGCCGGAGGATTTGGACATTTTATTTAGAAAGTGAGTGAAGTTTGCAATAAATTTTAGACTTTATAAAGGGATTAACTTATCAAATGGGATAAGGTATTATGTGGAAAATAGAGGGCCGCATATGCATCGGCTCGAGTTCAAGTACAGCGTTATACATACCTACTGCTATGTCTCCTCTTATCCTGTATTCGATTTTGCAGATGTTGCTATTGCATTTTTGTAATTGGTTGTCACCAGATATCACATTACCTGGCCAGCTGACGTTTTCGTGATGCAAAACCTAAGCGTGAATTTTATTTATTTCCGTAGACCATACTTAATGACGGCTGTAGTTGGCAGTCCGATAAAAATTTCAATTCAAGGTAAGATCATCGACTTCACTGTGGCGCGAAATTCATTATGCATGAACTTAAATTTTCATGTTATTAGCATACGGTTGGATATCTGACTTGAGTTTGGTATTATATGTTATTTTAACACACTCGAAGGTTTGACAAACCATTATTGTTACAATTAAATGCTGAAATAGAGGCTGCAAAGTAAAACAGATGGAATATGTTCAGACTGATCTTAAACAAGTGTATTTCATGCAGAAAATTTCTTTGCGTCCGATAATTGACCAAACACTGCTCCGTTGGTCCTTCGAAAATGGTTATTTGCATACTTTGCGAAGCTTCCTTAAATGGATCACATGAGTTTAGTCACGTCCTACGTGGTTGAAATTCTGATTTGAAAACGTAACGTTGTGTGTGCATGATTGCGGCTGATGTTTTGTTCAAATACTCACGATACATGTATACTGACATTTGCTAATTATTCATTAAATGCGGACTTGCATACTGGAACAATACTCATTGATTCAATTTACGTAAATTCATACAGTCTGTCACGCTTTTTGCAGAAGACCTCCATGAGAAAAGATGGTAATAAATTGTCTTTGCTCATGCAAGGGTGGATATTAACAGTAGAATAAGATTCAAATGTCTTTCATTTGACGAGATAACACCAAATGTACATTGTACTTGGCATTAACACTACTACTACTACAACTTTCTTTGCTTCAGAAGAAAATACCGACTTGCAATTTGATGAACCAGGCGATGACCTTCCACGATGCGGAGTAGACCTTCCAAGACCAATGTCTGATGGTTTCTGGGGAAATGACGTAACATGGACTTCTCGGGTATGTAAAACACGTCACTGGAGTATTGATGAAATGAGACAGTGCCTCAAAGAGAAAACACTGTACATACTTGGAGATTCAACTGTTAGGCAGATACACGAACTTATTACAAACCTCTTCGGACAAAAATTGCCATCAAATCCGATAGAACGGACATGGACAGAAACCGCGAACCGAACAACTGTGACGTACCAGTTTCATCCCATTCTGATAGGCAGTCGAATTATCGACTTTTGGCGACAGAAGTTTGAAAGTGACACAATTGATGGTATTACAATGACGGAATGTAACTCGGTGATTTTGTTAAGCCTCAGCTATCACTTTGCTTCATGGACAAAGACTTCTTATGAAGAGAGGCTTCTCCGAGTCAGACACACCACTGTTCGTTTGAAATCTCGTTGTCCAGATATAATTATAATCGTGAAAAGTTCTCATCCAAGGGAACACGCTAGAAAAGAAGGATATATACACAGCAGTGACTGGACCTTATATGACATGAATACCATGATGCGGGCAATCTTTAAAGGAGTTGGTGTCAAGTTTCTTGATGTGTATGATATGTCGCTGTCACACTTTGCCCAAAATAGAGTTCATATGCCTCTTGGCAGTGTCATTCGACAGCAAATCGACCTCCTAATGTCTTATATTTGTCCGGATTTTGATAATCAGAGCCTAGCAAAATTGGCTTATTTATAAAATCTGTTTGTAACAAATTTTTTTATCTTCAATCATGCCTTAGTTTTCTTCGACTAAAGATCACGTAGAACAATAAAGTTCATTATGTGGTTGTAGTATGCATCAAAGGTGATATCACACAGTAATATAACGTACAGAAACATTCTGATAATATTATTTGGCCTTATACTCACCATTTGTCACTCTTGATGCGAAGTTACAAACACGATACTGGCTTTCAAAAACAATAATCCTGAAACACGACATTACTTCTCTGATTTATTTAGATTTTGACGTGAATTTTATACAAAAGTGGTCATCAACTACAGGTGTGAAAGGATTATCGTTTATAATCGATTGCACATAGTTGTTTGAAAATTTGAAGTTATTTTAATTTGATATACTTAGTTAAATTCAAATGGGATAAAACAATGACAGTATATTCGAAACGATTAGCGACGTCACATTTGTGTACATGGATAGTCGATCGAAGGTTCGGGAATGACGTGTGAGGCCGAAAGAAAAGAGGGTACATGACATATATATGTATATGAAAAATTGGCAAGAAATCCAAACTATTCCAAAACCAACATAATAAAAAAATCTGCCCTCATTAAAGGTAGCACCAGACGGTAGAAAGAACCTTGAAAATATAGATAGTTAGTTATAGATAGTTAGTTATAGATAAAGTTACATTTGTCTTTATACGATTTGAAATAAATTGGGAAAATAAGATGGGTGTATTTATAAGAAAGGTGCCACGAAATCGAAATGCTTACTGCTTAAACTATACAAAGCAATAGAATTGACTAAATATGGAAGTAATGTTTTCATCTTGCAAAACAAATAGACAACGATACAAACTGCATAAAATCCGCCAAATCGACAACTTCTGAGCCTTTTCATTATTGAAATGTCCCTTATCTTTTCGTTGATTAGAGAAAAAATAAAAGTTAACTGTTGTCAGGCCTCGTTTGAAATGAATCTAACTTCACTGTAAATCGATCGAACATTTATGTTGATGCAAATCAACAAACTGAGACTAGTACAAGACAAATAGATAAAGTCACACATTTTTGTTAAAATATTCATAGAAGCCATTTGTTTCCAACGATATTCGATCAGATACAGTTAGTTTTCTTTTTTAACCTTATCATTTGCACAGCATCGCAATATTTGAACAGAATTTTTAGGAAGTTGAGCAAAATATCGGTTAATATTTGAGATATTTTACTTTGAAAAATTGTGCCAATCCAATATGCATTAACGTCAAGAATAGAAATGTAATATCAAATTTTTGCGTGTCAACAAGTGAAGGTCACTTTAAATATGTCCTGACTTAAGAATTAGACATTGGACCAATTTCCTTGTTTACTAAATTGTACCAAACTAAAATGCACTGACTTCAGAAATAGAATAGCACCGATATCCAGTGAAAGTCATTTTAAGTGTTAACTAACTTAAGAATTAGAATTCGACCAATGTCCCTGTTTACAGTTAGCTTCATTTTAAAAGTGCCCTGCCTTCAGAATTACACTGTGATCGTTTCAATCGGCAAATTAATCTGACAATTTATGAGTTGGTGTACATCACTCTGAAGAAATTAAGTTCTACACAAATTAATAGTGTTTGACTCGTTTTGATGTAATTTTGTGAAAAGTATGCTATTCTATGTTCCCTTTTGCGGCAGACAGTCATTTTAGTAATGTATGTTCTTGTGTTTTTCACTTGGTCAACGCATACTTTCATTTACAGTGTACATTTTAAAAATTTACTGTCAGTAATGTAATGTTTCAAACCTTATGGGAAAATATTCATGGTAAAGTTTGTGAGTTGAAAAAACAATTGTGAGCAATTCTGAAATAATTAGATTGTCAGTTTTCTTCTTTGACAGTACCTTGGAATGACAAATGTCGGGTTAATCATAGTCTACTGACAAAACTGAACAATATGCAGGCTGGCAATTGAACTTTTGATCTCAACACGCTAGATTTTTAGTCACTGAAATTTTCAGTTGCAGCACTATAACCTTTGGCAGCAGAATAACCCGATCTCAATGTCAAATCGGGTCATAGACTTTTGGTAATTTATACCTTCCACTGTCTCTATTAAGGGATGGCTGGATAACACGGATATATCTCGCCTCCTTGACACCCCTTTCGAAATATCTGGGATCCGTATCAAGAATTTGTACATTTTCCAAAACTACAAAGTTGTCTGGTGATTCGAATGCGGATATGTTGGAATTCTTGATAGGGATCCTAGATACTTCGTAAGGGTGTCTAGGAGGAGATTTATACCTGTGTTAACCAGCCATCTCTAAATAGAGACTGTGATAAATATAAATTACCAAAAGTCTATGACCCGATTGGACGCCACGTGTCCGAAAGGTTGTAAACATTTTACTTATAAATTTGAGAAATGTCACTCCCATATGTTTGTCTGTGGAGATAGGCAGTGTTTCTATTTTGCCGACTTTCTTCTTATTTTGAGTTATTAATTCTTAGCTTATGTAGTTCGTGCATAGGTCCTCTAAAACACGATTTCAGAATGATTGGATAAAAATACATCTGCATAAAAGTTCTCGATGTGGAATTAAAAAAGTTGACGACACTTTAACTGGATCGATCTGATATGCTGACTGCTGCCGAATGACTGACCATGGATTTGTAAAGTATCTTCACTGTCTGTTTCTAAATATCTAAAGGCGGTGTCACCAGACTCTGAGAGAGAGAGAGAGAGAGAGAGAGAGAGAGAGAGAGAGAGAGAGAGAGAGAGAGAGATTTCTAATATGGTCGTATAGGGCGCGTAGGTACTGTGTTGGAGCAGAGTCGCTGACAATTCATAATTTTACTGATCTACGTTTTCAACTTTGGATATTCAACTGTTGATATCATTAGGAGTTTTACTGAAGACCTTCAAACTCCTCAATAGTTTGATGAATGTTATTAATCAATGCTGAGTCTTGGTAACCAAAATGTCAGCAAACTGTGGTGAATATTATCAATAACGAGCTCAGTATATGAACCTGAGCTGGTCGACTTTATTACTACAATATCGTAACAGAATATTACAAATCTGACGTGAATCATTTAAAGGAAGTTTTTCCTCTGACTGAGAGTTGGTGCAGGTTTTAACTGTGCTATACCACGAATAAGGTAATGTAATTTTCAGGCCTCGAACAATCAGATTACTGTATTTGCGCCATTAATGCTGACTGCCGCACTGCATCTGCCCATGGCCATTATGCATTTATGGGTGTCCAGTTATGAGAAATTGGAAATCCTTCGTAATATAGTGCCAAGTCACGGACATGCATAGACAAAAATAAAATTAATTCCGTATTCGTTTGTGATTGAAACTTCAGACCTCCGGAGAAGTAAGCCTCCTTTGTCACTGTTTTAAGGTGTACTTTATTGTCTCTCGCCAGCCCAGGATACTTTCAACTGCTCGCACATTTATCAATGATCGTTTTATGTGAGGTAAACCCAAACTAAATAATTACAGGTTCCTTTAATAGCTCAGGAAATGTTACAAGGGTATCTGACTTCAAGTATATATTAATGTGTTCACGTAATGACCACTGAAGGTCTTTAAGATTCTGTGAGATACAGAACGAAAGTTATGGTCTGCATAAGTGCACTCAATCCACAACCATACAAACAGAGTTGCAGATTATGATCTTAATTGTACATTTAATTACAGCGTCTGTGTCGATATGTTGACGTTCATTATAGTTATCGTGTAATTTACGTTGTATGCTAATAAAGTTGTAACCTTGTATTTAATTATGCAGTATATAATTAATTCTCTTTATAGTAAAAAGTAATCATGTTGTTTCTTCTAAAACACGATTGGAACTAATTAGGGATAATTGGATGATAAAGTAATGTAGATTTAATCTATAAATATAATATCATCTGGTTTTCTTCCTAAAAACTACGGGCACCAAGCAAAGCCGTTAACGTTGCACTGCATCCAGCGGATTGTTAGATGATTGGCGTAACATTGGCTCTCATTGATAACATACATCGAACAAAAAAGTAAAAAATCAATCTTTCCAGCTTGTTTCACGTTTTCCCTAACTTGTGTTATTGCTGTTAACTGACCAGCACGATACAGCCGATCCAAGAAATAAAAGTCATTGTTCACCACATTACTGAGGAGAGTACTCGAAATCAATTTCCAATGAATTTTGAAGCTACATTTTTTTGTGACTTATTGTCTAAAACATAATAATTACGTCATAATTCAGTTGCCGCGAAGACGTATCTCACTTGTCCCTGTGGCGCCATTTTTCCCTGGAGAAATTTGAATTGGATTTCCAAAGACTGTGTAGGGACTGCCAGACGAGAGCCCCAAAATGAAATGTGGGGACCGAGAGCTTGTTTGACATTTGAGAAATCCGGTCAACTCTCAAGCATAGGTTTGAAAAATCGCCCTGCGCATATGTGAAACAAACACCAATGAGCGGGTATGCAATAGTTAAAACTACGGTCAAAAAATAAAAAAAATGAAAAAAATGATGCTGTTCATGACTGTTTTTAAAAAATTCGAGCGACGATGCGAATTTCTTTTTTATATTTTCCCTTTTTAACTTGATGAGTCAGTCAAAGTGTTAACTTTCCATGCAGCTTTGCTCGGTGTAAACAGATGATGCGTTTTAACAAAGTTCCTCTTCAATGGCACTTGAACTGCGACACGCTATGAAAATGGAGTAGACGTCCATGTCATATCACCCCATTATACGAATATCCAGTTTTTCCCTTGATCCTTTGCAATTTTTAGCGTTCCACCGCACAGCGTCGCATGGAACTCCGGTTTATATCAAGAACGGCAGCGTAATGACTTTTTTCGAGTCCGCTAACATTTATACGTACAGTCGAAAAAAGGTCGAGGACTTCCAAGTGATGCGTGCGCTGACCAGAAACGATCCTTTTTTTCTGGCTAACTGGTGTTGAATCTGTTTTCAATAGCAGCCAAAAATGACGATTTATTTGTACGACTATATTTTTTCAAATAAACTGTTGTACTAATTGATCTGAAAATGAGCTTTAAATGTTTCAGGATAAACCTGTTTATTTATTGACCAATAGTTTGGTAAATATCTTAGATGTACCCTATTCCTATTTACAGTATTTTTCTATGTTTAACGAATTATCGGTGAAGGTCACAGTTCACTATTGGTGGGCACGGAATGGTTTACCAGCCGAAACATTACAAAAGTTCACACTGACCTCTGCTTATATTGGACTGCCAACAATGACTTTTAGAGAGTCCATATCCGTAACTGGCAGCATGCACCATCGATAAGATAACAGTTTCTACATATTGCAAACCCATTCATTCACGTGGCCGTCAAAATCTTGGGGGCAGTTCCACTCAGCTGTTCTTGGTCCTGCGAGTAACGCGTAACTCAGAGACAGACGTTCTGATGGACGATTGATACAAGACTCTGGAAACTGCGCTTCCCTGAACATTTGCCTGTGGATGAAAATTATCTGTTGTCCGTAGAATTGAGCTTAAGCTGGCTACCAAACACATGTTACTCAGTGTCGCTGGTTGGAAAAAATCAAAACATATTTCAATAGTCACCCAAGCTGTGACAGCATTGACCTGCAGTACCTTTGACCTACAGTATTTGCATACTGGATTTGCAATGCACGTCACATTCACAAGCTTGTATCGACTATATCAACTCCACCAAAAAAGTAAACATAGCATTACTTAAAGATAGTTTTTCTCTTGCCTATCAATTGGCATCTACACAACAGACCATGTTTTAGCGACTAGAATATTCATGAACTATTAACTAGTTGATAACAGATGCATTCATTCACTTCATAACCAGTCTGACGGCGTAATCATTCAATGACAGTGAAATGATAGAAATAAGTATATCTTCGTTAAATTTGTAAAATTATAAAAAGAAGTATTTTATGTGAACACAAAAATTTTACTTTGCCAACAATGTCTTTCTGGTGCTTGCTGACCTTGTAGAGTCTGGTTAAATCGCTTTTTACAGATACAGTGAAGATTGAGATGGCCTTGATCTGAGTTACTCTTGAGCTGAGTTAATCATACAAGAGCAAAATGAAATATTTCTGTTAGACATCGGGTGATTACTGTAGGCGACAAAATGTTGACATTACACGTGTATTCATGCAATGATGTACTGGTGTAAACGTATTTCTTTAATTCCTGACAGATTGGATGCATATCTCAATGAATAATTCGATGAAAGGTCTAGTCCATACCTAGAAAGGTTAAAGACATAAAATACGCTTTGCTTTGCCAAAACTTCTCTATCAAGAGAGACACAACTCGGGACACCGGTATGACCTCTTGCGTGTCATAATATGAGTAGTTCATCAGCAATTGATTGGTAAGTCCATTTGTTACCTAGCATAGGTCAATGATAGAAACAAAGTCTTTAAAACTAAACTATTTTAACGTTTGCATGGTATATTGTCATAGACATCTCTATAAAATGTCCATCGACATGACCTGACCTTACTAAGCCTCAGCGGACAACTGATAACATTTGACTCCAGCCGTTAACTGATAAAGTTCATGTTAAATTACTTTGATGGCGGTGCTATTTAATCTTTGACAAAGATGATTTTGTTTGTCATTGGTGATCGGTTTGTCGTCGACGGAGATAACAACTAGCGAATAAACAAAATTGTCTTTTGACATCAACACAGACTCTCGTTGTGCACAGCAATCGTGATCAGAGAAGATAAAGAGGGCTGCTTCAAGAGTGCACATTTTTGCCGTCGAAAAACTAAAGAACTGACGGTGAGACTGAAATTCGCTAGGAAGTTCAAATAAATTCCCACGTTATGAATGCACCCGCAACATAAAGCCTGTTGTGTATGATTGCTAAGACAGGCTATATAATAGCTTAAGGGACAAAAGCACGACGTTCACTTGATTTTATTTATGCTAGCTTTCTGTCAACAGGCAACAAGATATCAGTATACATACAGTGTATCATATTGTCGTCATTTAGCAGCTGAATTATTTATGTAGTTATTTTTTATCACTCTGTCTGACCGCGCAATTGACAAATGGGACTTATCTAGTTGCTGGCACAGTTGGCAGAACAGTTGATATCGGCATCTTTTTCATATTTTCCACACTGGTAGTGAAATCAAACTTGGGCCGCAACTTGACTGACATTGTCACATCAATTTTTTTTTGGTTTATTTCAAGACGATGGACATTATTTTTCAATGCCCTTTCTTTTCGTTTTCTTACAAAAGATTTATTTGCCTAGTAGTAATCAGAAATATGAAATGACGATTTTGGTTCAACTTTGGGGAGCGTCCAGTTTTACGGCCGGCAAAATC
>LD349233.1:0-12369 GCA_001465055.1 Ptychodera flava | reverse complement strand
GTCTCGCGTTTGACCGTATTTTAAACAGAAAGCTAGACAAAAGCCTTATGAAGGAATCATACAAATTATTGATCCAGTTGTTACCATTTAAATGTTTCCACTTTAAAGTAATTTTCAATTGAAATTTTCGTATCATATATCAAGATGAGTGCATGTGTTAAACATTGTTTAAAAGTCTGTTACGTTTACCCAATGCATTTCATACTTTTAGTTTGTAGTGGTCTAGCCAAAGCTTATGTGAGATAAAAAACCCTAAAAACATTTTTATTTCTTTCTATGGATATATTGAAAGTCAATGATAGTCTGGCAATCGGTATCGGTGAATTTACTACAGAGATGCTTTTTCCTTTTTTGATTAAATCAAAATTAATTGTGTATATATTATATACAATGTGTATTTTTTATTTTATCAAAGTCTCTGCCATATAGAAAATCGTTATTTACGTAATATTTCCCTTTTTTCTGAAGGTATATCATGTTGTAAACGTTTATGGAAAATTATCAGTGCCTATATTAACTAACTCAAGAAAGACGTTGGTGGTTCCAAGCGTAATGTCGATGCTGCCGCCATATTGGAATAGTACAAACGGTGAGCTATGTAGTATGAACGTTACAGATGCATCAAGAACAGTGCTAACTCCGATAAGTAACCTTACAGCAGTTCACTATGGGGACGTTTTTAAACTTCGGCTTGATGCAAAGGACATCAACGGACGCCAACGTGTGCATGGCGGTGATTTCTGGAAAGCACTGCTGACCAACAAGAATAATGGGAAGTGTAGCGTACCAGGCCATGTTGAGGACTTGGGTAACGGCACATACTTTGTCACATTTCTTGCAAACTGTGTTGGCCAGTCAACCATAGCTATTTTCTTGACCCATACAAGGGAGGCTGTTCGTTTCTTAGAGCGAGAGTTCCTACCGCTAGAGGACAAAACTGCTTGGAAAGGCTATTTTGGGACAGGTGCTAAGAGCAATTATACCATGTGCTGGTTGCATCGCGAAGGAACTTGGGAAAATAAGTGTGAATACAGGTCCAAAACAGGTCTTGGAAGAAGTTTACTGCTTTGTGATAAACCAGAGAATCAATCTTGTTCCAGCCTTCACCATCTTGTGGCCGTATTTCCTTCTAAAACAGCAGTTGATGTCGCAAGTAAACATAAACATCTATTTGAGAGGTAAGTATGATCTAAACACTGAGTATTAGCAAGGAAAAGGTAAATCGTTCTACGCATACAATGGTACCACTCCATCGACTCATGCAGTACGTACGCGTATTTTTCGATGTTGAGGACATTACATTTTGTCTTAATCTAAACTTCATGTAACCGTCTTGCCGGTAAGAACCAATCACAATTTGTACCATATTGTGTCCTCGATGCAAGGACATTTATTATTGCTTTAATTAAAAATATATTTTGTGGATATACTTTGTAGTTGTCACGAAAAATAGGAATGCTCGTTGTATTGGTTGTGTTCATTTAAAATTGTGACAAATAAAAGCTACCAATGTCAGTTTTGTTGACTATATTTTACAAATAGTTTTTACAAATATTTTTTTTATTTGGTAGAGGATCGAAAGCTGTCGCAGAAACTCCGAAGAAAATTATCATTTTTGGTGAGTATTTTGAATAACTATGTCAACAAATTTTTGCCCGATATATATATATATATATATATATATATATATATATATATATATATATATATATATAGAGAGAGAGAGAGAGAGAGAGAGAGAGAGAGAGAGAGAGCACAACAAACTTATGAATTTTTTCAAGGCAATTCACAATTTAGCTGTCCTAAAAGTATTGATTTCATTTTTTCATTTAACATGCTTACCATTGCTGTGTCGTAATATTTAAAAGTACACTGTTTCTTGATAATTTATACTGATACATTCGGTTTTTCATTAGAAAATGACCGAAAGAGAGTCACCGAGCAACTCCCGCATTGTTCTTCAGAGACTGTCGATAAAACATTTCAAGGACATTGGTTCAATGGAACTTGGCATCCAGCGCATTGTAGGACACAGAAGATTGATGTCACAAAGATCAAATCTTGTCTCGCAAATAAGAACATTTTACTTTTTGGAGATTCGACGCTGAGACAATGGTTCGAAGAGATATGTCAGCTACTGCAAATAAATGCTACGAAAATAACGTGGGATAGACAGTACAGCAATGTGAAACCAAAGGAGCCAAAATACTATGGTCACATTCGGGGGTACGCGAAACAGGAACCAAACATAAGCATTAATTTCTTCTTTCAAGCTCTACCAGTAACGCGAAGTAGATATAGGATTGCGGATTTCATTTTTGCAGGTGACATGATAGACGACCTGACCAACTGCAACGAACTTGTCGTCGTCAGTCTATGGGCACACTTCATATTTTGGACGCCAGAAACCTTTGCTGAAAAATTACATTATATCAAAATGGCTCTCTTTCGTTTCAAGCAACGTTGCCCAGATAGCATGGTTGCTGTCAAGGGGGCTCACGTGAGGGAACAATCATCATGGCAATGTCGCATATACAACAGCGACTGGCGGCTACACCATATCAATGAACAATTAAAGGAGACATTCGACGAAGAATGGATTATGTTTTACGATTCTTGGGATCTAAACCGTTCGTATCCCGGCAAAATAGTCATTCACATGCCTCATGATGTCATAAGGGAGGAAGTGCGACTATATCTATCCTACATTTGTTCTCCGGAATACATAACTACTCCTTCCATAAAATGATGTACATATCCCAAACGATAAGGAAGCAGATCACCTCGACTAGTCTGCAAACAAATTTTAATTAACGCAATACCTCCTGCTACAGTTGATAATTGATCTCCGGAGACACTAAAAGCGGGCTTTTAAATACATATTATATGTACGATCGCTCGAAATTCGTCCTTCTCAACGAATGTGACCATTTTGCTAATGAGCCTTATATGGATACATTCATATTAGGGAACATATTATGATATTAGATTATAAGGGTTATTTCCAATCATTGACTGTCCCCATGTCCTATCAGCATCAGTGTCATTCAGGAACATTCTAAAACTTATGACGTTAAAGGTGGATACCTTGAAGGTCACAAAGAGCTTTATTGGCATGGGCTTACGATAACTCTTGTTAAAAGTGTACCTCAGATATCAAGGATCAAATTCCAGCGGTGCGACAGGTAGAAGTACTCTAGTTGAGCTTTATAATAAGCCAGTGACATTGCATTCATTATTAAATAATGTATTTTACTCTCCTGTGTGTGATCAAATCTGACTGAGCACCAATTAAGTTCAGACTGACCTTAATTTGAACTTCCTTCAGTGAAGCGTAGTCCAATCGAAATTCTCATGGCCCGTGCAGTAGGATTGGTATTGATGAAGATACTTTGTTGGCGAACTTACGGAGATTTTGACTCGTACATCATAGCCTTTGACATTTAATTTGTTTTATACACGTATATCGTGTATGGCAGCCCCGAATGGCACATATCACATGTATTTTTTATTCGTAACGCATGATTTTCATTTGAGAAGTTTAATGGGATTATACATCATAAGGCGGTGATCAAAATGTCCAACAGTTGATTGGAGGGGCCTATCTTGCCCTGAAACGGGGCATGTTAAGTTTGATTTTTTGGCTGGTAGTATTTTTGTTATGCTACGGACTTCTCGATCTGAACATTATGAACTCTGTTGCACTTGAAAATCTTATTATTTCTACGTTGAGATGTACCCATAAGTTTTGTAACCATGTAGTAAAAGATTAACTTACTTCTGTATGGTACAGATTTTTCAGTACTTTTAATAAAAGGGAAACCCTGATTTCTCTGCCTACACAATACACATTTCAATTGTTATGATAATGGTTTTAATATACTGTTTAACAGTCCCTTTAACAAACTTGTGGAACACGCACGTTTGTTTCAGCAAACTCAGGCAGGCCAGGTCAGAGTTGTGACAGCAAGTCTGAACACACATTTAGAGTAATGTACAGTGTTGGGCCTGATATCCTTGTTCAAGCATACATCTCAATTTATTTTACCATTTATAAATTTTGTATGGTAAAAATGAAACCTGGTAAATTCTGAAATCTTATGAATCTATATTACTCTCATCTGCAGAGTAAACAACAACAAAACCAACAACACCTTTTCCATACACTATTGTTTCAAATTACAGTGACTGAAAGGCAAAAAAACCAAAACAGCAAACATGGAATTAGCCATTTTCATTGGTCATTAAAGGGACAAAGTCACTTGTTTTTGACAAAAGTCAGGTCATTTTAATTTCTGTTGAATATATGCTTTTCTGCTGCTCACTGAAATAGGCTAAATCGCAATCTCTGGTTGTCACAGCTCAACGCATGTGCATTCATGGATATAACATGTGATCACTTAAAGGAATGTACCAAAACTTGTAACATAGTAAATTTCACATGCTAATGTGTCTTATAAAAGGTGAAAATTGAATTGCAATAACAAGAGAGTGAGCATATTTCAGTGAGAATGATCTATCAAAAAAAATTTAAATTGTAAAATAATGTCAAAAATTAGCAACTTTGTCCCTTTAACTTGGTACATATCTAGTACAGATTCTTTTAATTCAAGTGTCAAGTAGCATGACCATTGCACTGTTGAAGTGTTAAAATGGTGGCAATGAATACTCTCATAATTGGTGCATTGACAAGATAGTACTGTAAAACATTGACAAAATAGCTTTGTCCAAATTATCATAATATTAGCCATTTCTGAATAGGATGTAAGATTACATCACCATGTGAACTCACAAATATTTCCAATATGGAAGTGCAGTCGTCTGCTGTGTGCCGAATCATGTATGTTGTACACCACGGAGGTAGACACCAAAGCATAGCATCATGTGAAAAAAGTTAAAGTCTTGTTACTAAATGACCACTAAACAAGATCGGCCCTCCGCTTGTTTCAAAGCTATTTAAAACCTTTTTTTCTGGGCCTATTTCATATCATATTTGACCCCCTGGACTTGACCTGCAAGCTAAGTACGTATATAGCATTCGACTGGAAAATGACAGTAACTTTAACGTCATTTTAAGTCAGAGATTCGTCATATTAGTCCAATTTCACTCAATTATTTCTGTCCGTTTTCCTGACTGTCAAAATTGATTGAGGTCTAAGTATTGAAAGTACTTAATTTAATGATGATTTTCATAAATATGTTTCACTTACAACTGGACTAAATTGTCACTACTTCCAAGTGTGACTGTGAACACTATTCTGAAAATATTCAAATAACTTGCACGCATTCAACGTTCACAGTGAATTTCTCTGGACGTACACTGTACATTATAGCCTATCGTTTTCAGGAAATAAAGGTCTGTATGTTTAAATGATTGATTTTTTGGTTTATGAAAAATATATCAATGATCAGAAGGATGTTGATATTACAATTCACAAGTCTCTGTGTTGTTTTCCGAAGCAGTAGCGTATCAGTATCACCATGGAGCCACCACACTCTTTGGTAGTTCCATGTAGTTGCAGTTCTGAAGCTGAAGGTTTTGCCTTTTGAGTTTTAGCTTCTAGTTTTTAGTTAAAGTGTTAAGGTTTGATCAATTTGATGTCCTACCTAAACAGCAGTACTACGGCAATATTGCCCTACGCTAGGAGGATTTATGTACCACTGTTGCAATGCGAAGGCCTACTGTATGCACCTGGTCATGGTCCCATGGACCTTGTGGAGGGACCGTGACCTGGTAGAGAGAGCTCTTCCGGTGCATAGGCCTTCGCGTAGCGACTGTGGTTTCACCTGTGTGTGACGAGTATGCCATTGTTGGAGGCAATCAGAGCAGCCAATAGCTGAATACTCTTACAATTCTCGTAGGGCTTAGACTGCTACACCAAGTCAATGGCATATGTCATGTAAAGTAGGCAGTAAATATGTACCCTTTCACTTTGGCTTTGAACTGCACATGTGGAATTTTATGATTCAACAGGCTGTCTAATAATTCCAATACCGTAATAAATGCCCAAATTGGCTCATAATGGACTAGAGCACACTTATACTCCATTAAGAGTAATTGTAATAAATAATGCTCTTCAAATGTTTTTTTTTATATTAATGCACATGTGCCTGCCATTTTTTCTTAGGATTTATAATTTAACACTTATCAAAATATTAGTGAAATTCATAATTTTGGAATGCATCACATATTTTGACAATTGAGGGAATACTGGAAACACAATATGACACTGATCTCCACAACAATGTTATATGGTCATGCACAATGTATTGACCAGTTCTATATCTAAATGGGGAGGAAATATGGGAAAGTATGTTTAAAATGTGTTCCTGGTACAGATGTAGGTAGAACTACAAGTGTGTGCATGACCCCATTATTCACTGAATTTAATAATATTCCCGACCTGTGTAGTCCTGTGTAGTCAGAGAACTGAAAATACCAATCCTCATATAGTGCCTTCATTCTCAGACATTTCGCTAAGATAACACAAGCTTATCAGCTTTTCACCAAGCTCTATGTAGCTCTAAAATTTATAATTCTGTTCACACGTAAAGATATCTGCCCATGGGATGTAACCCATGAACTAAAATTTGAGTAAATTTATTAGAAATCATGAATCAGATTTATTCCCTGCCCTGAGTAGGACAACTTACTGCGTTTGCTACAATAAAGATGTCCTACGTCGCCACATGGCGGCTATAGGTAAAGAAAACGTAATTGTAGTAGCTGAGCCGCCGTCGGGTAAGTGAAACCGTTCGTTTCAAAGACTTGACTCTGCAGAAACAAAATATCTATTCAATATGTTGAAGGAGATAGTCAACGAGTAGGCTCTGAGAATTGGATAACATTTAGACTGACTGACAGTGCAAATATCGTTTTGTCATTTGATACGTTAAAACTAATACTGAAAGTCGAAACAGTACTTATGAGCTGAAAAGTCCCATTGTTCTGGAAATGCAGAAACATGGATGCGCGAGTCTAGACGTCGAAAGTACATTTTCGATTGCAGAAAGCAGAAACTCGACGTCAATACGACCTGACAAACAACCGTTTAAAGGAAAACAACAAGAACGGCAAACACGCAGCAGTGAACAACAATTCAACCAAAGGGCACCGTGTAATTTGTCATTACGCCACGCGTAAAACGAACTCCGGTAGCAAATAGTACACGTATAACACAGATGACCAGAATTGTGTAAGATTCATCAAAGAACTGCTGCAGTTATATTTGTCTCACATTGGCGCTTGAGAATATTAAATGACATTGTTTGTTTAATGTCGTATGCGTATGAATTAGAAAAGCGCATTTGCTTGCTGTACAAGTTAATCATAAACACCGTACAATCGATTTTAAGTCTTTACAATCGTAATTAAATAAAACAATAGGTCTAATGTTTACCATCATAATAATCACTATATAAGATACTGAATAAGGTCTGGGCGCTCTCAGTTGAACGACCCTGCTGTACCATTCTGAACATTGAAATATACAAAATATATCACAAAAATTGATTTACTGCCTGTCAGTTCGACTTTATTCTGAACAAACACACAGATTGGATATACTCCCTTGTTAATCCTCATTTCCTTTTTGAAGTTGGCCTTTACAAGGAAAGTACGACTTCATCGTGCGACGCGAAGAATTGACCTCTGGTATGGACAACATGACCAGTTCGCGTAGGTTGTGTCGCTTGTGATGTAAAGGCAACTTCAAACAGGCTTTCGGCCGTTTTGACTCAACGGAGCGAAATCTTTTCGGATAACGAGTTATAAATCTTCAATCCGAAACAAAGGACCTTTCTTGAGATATTGATGCTAGCTTTACATTAGCGCCAGGGCAATACACTAACCAACCACAGTTACGCCCATATAAATAAAGGCCTTATTTGGGACATATATACACAGTGCTTCAAAAATATTGAACTCTCAGGGACACACAGTAAAACACCAATGTTAGCATTCTTCAGTCATTGAAATGAAAGTTGTTAATCTTTTTAGAAAGACGTTTTGGTTTTGAAAGCACCAATGACTTATCGAGACTGTGCACGTGGAGTAAACAGATGATGACAGGCTTTGCACTGTAGATGTTTTGTATTGTTTGCCGTGCATTGCCGGAAGGGCACGCAATGCCGTAATTTTTGGGTGTGCTACATCATTCACGACATGTGTTAGCTATACGACAGCCTGGCCATTTTGTGTTTACTGGGCGGTTAATCAAAAGAGTGGGCACCATGACAACGGTATATGCTAATGAGTGAGTGATCTGAGTTCTAAGCCGAAATTTTTCCCTAACCAATCTAAATCCACAAAGTGCAAGGTGATTGTTGTACAACAACTGTCTGAATAAGAGGAAAGAAACTTCCAGCAATCGTGGAGTAATCCCAACGATGAATAAAAAACGTCTATACTTGATACTAACACTTGGTACGATTCTGCTGTGCATTATTGTAAGAATCATAGTGAACAACTTCTCATATAATTTATTTTATCTAAACTGCAGAACAAAGGTTGTAATTTTCGAGCTTAAATGATTTACCTGACAAGTGACCACACAACATTGCAATTTATTGAAAGCAACGCTTTAAATTCAAGGGCACCAGTCATGCACAGGCTGTATATACATGTAGAGAGGCAACAGTCAGTCTCGCGTTAGGCAGTATTTTAAACAGAAAGCTAGCTAAAAGTCTTATGAAGAAATCATACGAATTATTCATCTAGTTGTAACCAGTTAGAATGTTTCCATTTGAAAATAATTTTCGATTGAATTTTTCGTATCATATATCAAGATGAGTGCATGTGTTAAACATTGTTTAAAAGTCTGTTAAGCTTACCCAATGCATTTCATACTGTTAGTTTGTAGTGGTCCGGCAAAAGCTTATGTAAGAAAAAAACCCAAAACCATTTTTCTTCCTGTGCATTTATTGAAAGTCATTGATAGTCTGGCAATCAGCATCGGTGAATTCACTACAGAGATGTTTTTTCCTTTTTTGATTAAATCAAAATTAATTGTGTTTATATTATAAACAATGTGTATTTTTTATTTTATCAAAGTCTCTGCCATATAGAAAATCGTTATATACGTAATATTTCCCTTTTTCTGAAGGTATATCATGTTGTAAACGTTTATGGAAAATTATCAGTGCCTATATTAACTAACTCAAGAAATACGTTGGTGGTTCCTAGCGTGATGTCGATGCTGCCACCATATTGGAATAGTACAAACGGTGAGCTACGTAGTATGAACGTTACAGATGCGTCGAGAACACTGCTAACTCCGATAAGTAACCTTACAGTAATTCACTATGGGGACGTTATTAAACTTCAACTTGATGCAAAGGACGTCAACGGACGCCAACGTGTGCATGGCGGTGATTTCTGGAAAGCATTGCTGACCAACAAGAATTACGGGAAGTGTAGCGTACCAGGCCATGTTGTGGACTCGGGTAACGGCACATACTTTGTCACATTTGTTGCAAACTGTGTTGGCCAGTCAACGATAGCTATAGCCTTGACCCATACGAGAGAGGCTGTTCGTTTCTTAGAGCGAGACTTCTTACAGCTAGAGGACAAAACCGCGTGGAAAGGCTATTTCGGGACAGGTGCTAAGAGCAATCATACCATGTGCGTGTTACATCGAGAAGGAACTTGGGAAAATAAGTGTGAATACAGCTTCAAAAGAGGTCTTGGAAGAAGTTTATTGCTTTGTGATAAACCAGAGAATCAATCTTGTGCCAACCTTCACCATCTTGTGGCTGTATTTCCTTCTAAAACAGCAGTCGATGTCGCAAGTAAACATAAACATCTATTCGAGAAGTAAGTATGATCCCGAGACATGATTTAGTATAGGAAAAGTCGATCGTGAAACTTTGTTAATACGATAACGTTTTATGTCGAAAAAAAGACGATTTGTGCGGGGAGGGTGTCCCCGTGAGCTTCTATAACTAGCGTACGAAGCCTAACACATACCACTCCATTGACTTATGCAAAACGTACATTATTCGATGTTAGGGATAGTGCACTTTCACTATAGGAAAAATTGCGAGACTGGAGCGAGAAAGTGACGCTTTCTCGTGATTGGTGAGAATCTCTTGTCATTCTCACTGCTACCAGTGAGAATTCGAAGATTCTCACCAGTGAGCAGTGAGAAATGCACTCCCCGGTGACATAATAGATTCTCACCGGTGGGAATGGAAATTCTTACCAAGCACTGTGGGCATGGTAATTTTTACGGTGAGAATGAATTATACTCATCATTCACTGGTGAGAATCAACCAGACTCATTGTTCATTGGTGAGATTCAACCAGACTCGTTCACTGGTGAGAATTAACCACACTTATTCACTGCAGTGAACAACAAGTCTGGTTGATTCTCACTAGTGTACAATGAGTATGATACATTCTTACTGTGAAAATAACCATTCTCACTTTGCTTGGTGAGAATTTTCATTCTCACCGGTGGGAATCTGTTTTCTCACCAAGGAGTCCATTTGAGAATAACAAAAAAATTCTTATCAATTGCGAGAAAGTGTCACTTTCTCGCTCCAGTCTGGCAACGCTTTGCTAAAGCGTTTGTCAAAATTTCAATTTATTAAACCGTCTTGCAGGTAAGAAAACACAATATGTACCTTATTATGTCCTCTAACGATATTATTCTTGTTTTAATGAAGATTAATTTTTTGGGGATAAATTTGTATTTGTCGCGAATAATAGGAATGTTCGTTGTATTCAGTGTGTTTACATTAGAGTGTGGCAATGGAAGCAATTTATGTCTGTTTTGTTGACTATAATTTACCTGTAAGAGGCAAAAGTGTAATTAAAAAGTGGACGTTTTACCATTTTGTTTCACAGAGGACCGAAACCTGTCGCAGGAACTCCGAAGAAAATTTCCATCATTGGTGGGTATTTTGAATCCCCAAGTACACACATAGAGTGGATTTTGCCTGACAGAATTGCTGAAAGCAAGTTTAGCAGAACAGGTGGACTTAAACGATGGATTAGTTAGCTAATTGTTGTTCATATACGCATGAAGCACAACTTGATAAGCCTCTGAGGCATCTATCCAAGCTAGGTCACAATATAGATATCCTAAAGTTTTAATTTTGTTAACATGCTTACTAAAGCTGTTATGATATTAAAGTACTCTGTTTCTTGATAACTTTTGTGCATCTATTCGGTCTTTCATCAGATAATAATCAAAATACAGTCACCGAGCAACTCCCGCATTGTTCTTCAGAGACTTTCGGTAAAACATTTCAAGGACATTTGTTCAATGGAACTTGGCATCCACCGCATTGTAGGACACAGAAGCTTGATGTCACAAAGATCAAATCTTGTCTTGTTAACAAGAACATTTTTCTCTTTGGAGATTCGACGCTGAGACAATGGTTCGATGAGATATGTCAGCTACTGCAATTAAATGCTACGAAAATAACGTGGGATACACAGTACAGCAATGTGAAACCAAAGGAGCCAAAATACTATGGTCACATTCGGGGGTACGCGAAACGGGAACCATACATGAGCATTAATTTCTTCTTTCAAGCTCTACCAGTGACGCAAAGTAGATATAAGATTGCAGATTCCATTTTTGCAGGTGACATGATAGACGACCTGACCAACTGCAACGAACTTGTCGTCGTCAGTCTATGGGCACACTACACATTTTGGACGCCAGAAACCTTTGCTGAAAAATTACATTTTATCAAAATGGCTCTCTTTCGTTTCAAGCAACGTTGCCCAGATAGCGTGGTAGCTGTCAAGGGGGCCCACGTGAGGGAACAATCATCATGGCAATATCGCATATACAACAGTGACTGGAGGCTACACCATATCAATGAACAATTAAAGGAGATATTCGACGAAGAATGGATTATGTTTTATGATTCGTGGGATCTAAACCGTTCCTATCCGGGCAAAATATACATTCACATGCCTAACGATGTCATAAGGGAGGAGGTGCGACTATATCTATCCTATATCTGTCCGTTGGAACACATAATTGCTGGCATGGGCATATGATAACTCTGTTGAAGGTCACTTCAGATATCAAGAGTCAAATTTCATAAGGTGTTTCCCGATTAACGAAGTTTGATAAAACTCTGGTATGTTCTGTGTGTTCATAATATTAGCAATGTAACTTTGCGAAATTTATTACTGGCTTCTTAACCTTTGACCAGTTACCCACTCAAACAGAGATCAAGCACTTCTATGCCCTGAGAGATGTGGCCTGTTTTGTCTCTATATTTTTGTGAGCTTTAAGTACAGGAATTTCGTATCTCTTTGATTGGTACAGTATAAGTGAGAAATTCAATTAGACAAAGAACATGGAATATAATTTGATCACACTTACAAAAACATTGCAATCACAT
>LD349230.1:181852-194671 GCA_001465055.1 Ptychodera flava | reverse complement strand
CCTAGGCTACAACTTATCCCTTATGTAACTCAGCCATCTTACAGATTGCCAATAATAAGAGTACCAACCTCATATGCATATTCTTCCAAGTCATCAAGCTGTTTCTTGAGTTGACTGATCAGCTCAACCTGTTTCTCTCTCTGTTGAGTCATCTTAACCTCTCGCTCTTTCTCACTCTGAAAAAAAAAATTATCACAATGAACTAGTTTTTAATTCAAACCTTATTACTTTGAGTCAATACTGTGCCAGTCTAGGCACTTATAAGAGCATGCAGTTTGCTTGGGCAGTTGACAAAGCACTGGTTTGATTCAATTGCAGTGTACATTTGACAAAAGAGGGTCCTTTCTCTGCGCATTGAGGTGTACAACTCTTGGTACAATATGACAGATGAGAACATCACCATCCGCTATTGCATTTCAACTGGGCAATGAAAGAAAGGGCAGTGCTCCCTGGCAACTACAACATCGACACCCTAAACGAGGGCATCAGGCTGCCACACAAGGTCACCTCCCGAAAAATAAAGCCAACACGCAAAGTCTACCTAGATCTGGCCAGAGATTGGAGATCGACTTTGGCGCAGCCAAGAGCTTTGCAGCCTTGTTTGGTTTCAAAATAATGATTGTGGACAAAAGCAGAGACAGCCACAGCAGGGCGGATTACGTCCATGTCATGGAGTATGTGGTCCACTGTGATGCAGTCAATAGGTCCATCAATCACGCAGTGAGGCCAACCTCCACTGTTGGGCTGAGGGCAGATGCCTGCACCTCCCTGAAAGATTATCTGCAAATCCTCCCACTGAAAGACACCATAGCTATAGAAATCTGCGAAAAAATGGTTCAGGTGGGGTAGCAACCTCAGCAGTATCAAGCTACGGATTACAGATTAGGAGAGCGAGCCCGTCGACTGCAATGATTTCCCTCGCACCTTTTGTCTACAGTTGGTTTGGCATGATGGCCCAGAGTGATGTAGAGGCAGTGCTGGTGGTCGAGCAGTGCCAATGAGAGACTTATTATGACCAAGTGGAGGGATTTGGGTACATCTGCTCTTTGAAGAAGTGCTGAAGAACTTGGGGTAAAGGTCAATCATAACCAAGTGAAAGACTGGCCAGTGTGGCAGCTGACCTACACTCTCAACAGGCTAGCCAGGTGAAGCGCTTTCTCCCACAAAGTTTTTGGGACGAGAAGAGATGAACAGTTGCAGGTGGACCTTGCAGGGATGCAGATGTATGCTGGGAAAACAGAGGGTACCGCTAAATGCTGATCATCATCAACGTGCTCAGCCGATTTGCATAGGCCGAGCCTATCACACCAAAGACAGGTGAAGGCACTATTTCAGCGCTTAAAAGCATCATCAGCAAGAGTGGCAGGAGGCCCGGAAAGCTGCAGATAGACAAAGGGCCCGAATCCACCGAAGGCACCTACCAAACTGGACAGAAGAGATCTTCACTGTCTCCAGGGCCCTTCTCGATGCAAGCCCCCTGAGTACAAAATCGCCAACCTGCAGGGTGAAGAGGTCCTTGGTACGTTTTACGAGGATTATCTGCAGAAGGTAACGGTTTGTGATGATGACGTCTATAGGGTTGAAAAGGTGCTCAAGACGAAAAATCTGGAGGGCAAAAAGTTCCTCCTGATTTAGTGGAAGGGCTACCTGAACAGCTTCAACTCATATCAACTTACGGAAGCCCAAAGAGAATGTTGTTTTGTTCGATTGCAAAAGGAAGTTGCTGCGCCTGCAAGCATGTGTCATCAGACCAATGCGACTTGAAAGGGTATTTCAGTCTGAAGACAAGCTTGCCGTGTTCTGTTCATTCAGCTGGCCAAGCAGTCGCTTCACTTTTGTCCAGCTCCATCCCCTATTCTTTGATGATGCTCTTATTGTCTGTCTTGCTCGGAATGTAGAAAAGCACGAGTATCCCAATGTTCTCTCTAAACCCCTTGCTGATGCTGGTGTAGTGCTGCATTAGGACCCACATACTGAGGCAGTCGTGCCAGGCGCTGAACCCAAAGTTGACTAGCTCTGTGACTGCTGCACTTCTTCACGTCTTTTGATGTGGCGCAGTCATCTAAAACAATCAGCAACAGCGTCCCTGCATATGTTTCTTGGACCACTTTTAGCCACTCACTCACGCCCCTGCAGAGGATTGGGAGGATGATGACATCATCGTCTGTGTACAGGAAGGTTTTGTTGTAGGTTTGGTTTTTTAAGTAAGTTGGGCACAAGAAAACAATGTATTCAAACTTCTGATGAGAGGGCCCCGTCAACAGGCTATTTAGGTAGTCTGTCTTGTCACTACAGGTGGGCCCTGTTGGAATGATATTGAAGGGTGGCTCTACCCATAAACCACCACCCATCTCTCTTCTGCCTGCTGTGAGTTGCGTGTGCCTATAATTAGAAGAGGATACTGCTGAGATAGTTTTGTTTCAACATAACCTGTGCGTCGACCAGCACACAGACTTGTGCTGGTAACCTGTCATCATGATCTGCTATGGCTTCCAGCTTCCCCCTATCCTTCATGTTCATCACTGTCAGGCTATTGCCATTGAACATTTCATCCAGCTTGAAGTTTCTCAAGTCAATGAACAGGCAGAACTTGTTCTTCAAGAAATTGATCTAATCTATAAGGTCTAGTCTTCGGCGCCCTCTGCAAAGTATTGGAGGTCCTCTTACCAGAAATGCAGGGGGAGCATTCGCTGAGCTTAGACTCTATTCGCAATCCCTTTGATCGTCACACTAACGCTTTTAAGGTCCAGATTCACAGACAGCTCACTATCAAACCAGTCTTGCGCCTGTGCTTTTTTTTGTAAATAGAATGAGCAGTAGCATTTCCATACTTCGGCGACGGACGTTGACATTCTCATTGATGATGGTTTCCATTTCTTAGAATTGGATCTTGCAAAAATGGTGCATATGATCACACGAGAATCTCTTAGGGCTGATATAGTAGCTAGGGACGTCTCAGGCTAAGCCCTCGTCTTTGATCCTTTCTTATTCTATTTGAATATTCATCAGTGAGTACCTGATCAGCGGTGTCCTCAGAGACTATCAGTTGAGCAACCAATGTTAGGGTGCTTTCCAACTCAATGTGGCTGACGAGCTCGCTAATGTAAGGGCACCATGGCCACTTTTGAGTGGGTGTCAGAGCTTTATGGCATACTTTTTCTGATAAATGCCCTAGAAGCAGTTGTCCTCATCATCTTGGGCATTGGTGACACCAGCACTGCTTCAAAGCTTTAGGAGGTTCAGGGCCTTGAAGCCATAAAGAGTTATATACTTTCTAGCTTTCTGATGTCTGTAAGGATCTCTGTATGTCTAGATCATGTGGTATTGCAACAAATCAAGCACGATCTCTCATTTGAGTTTAAGGACTAGCCAGCTGATTATGTTTTTTTGACATATTCTGCACCACAGCAATGTTTGCATGGCCTTTTTTATCTTTAGGTCAAACATCCGGCCAAAAGAAACTGGTACGAGCACGACACCGTATTCCAATTTCGGGCATCGGATGAATAGTGTCTTGCTGTGCACACTTTGCTGGGTTATGAGTGACCACATGATGAGTTTTCATTGCTTTGTCATTGCAGAATCTTGTGGCTATAAGCCAGGGTCAGAGATTTGCTGTACTGCATTTTCGAATATAATATATATGATAAAATGGCTGACGAAATGTCAAATTATCAGGACTTGGGAAGGGTCAATGGCGTCAATGCCAATGTGAAGAAAAACAAGGCCTACGAGATGGAAGTCCCCCCTGCCAAGACAGGAAGAAGAGCACTGGTCGAGTGGAATGGGGGGAAGAAGTTGGCTAAGATTAGCCGACAGAAAAAGCACGAGAAAGCTAAGAAAGCGACCCTCAGGGACATAGTGACTCCTCTGAAGAGTGGTCCTTAGGCACCAGAGGCCGTATGCTCTCAGACGTGGCAAAGTGATTGTTACATTCTCCCTGGGGTGGCCAAGGTTGCTTTGACAGCCCTAGGCTTTTACTACTCAAAACGCAAGCACATTTGTCCTCCAGCCTGCCTGCCTGCTGTAGCACAGGCATCAGGCCACAGTGGCCCTCCTTGTCCTTTTCCTCCTCTTGCTTCTGATCCACATCATTCTCTTCACAAAAGGAATAGTTTACGGACGCTTCCCTTCATATTTTATATTTACATTTTTATGGTGTGATGGATACCAAGACCCTTGTTACCACTTTGTACGAAGGGGCTTCGCTGGCAGGGCTGACCGTTGTCAATGCTATGGGTGTGGAAATAATACTGAAGACAGAGATCAGCGACCTTGGTAAACCCACCTTGAACAGAGTCCTAAAACTTGAGGTTGCAGTGGCAGCAGCTGTTGCAACGAAAGACGTGCTTGAGGAGAAAAACATTATTCCTAAAGATTCCACTGTTTAAGCTCAAATCGTGGCAGCAGCAGTTGAGATGACAGTTGTTGGACGGTTCTCAATGTGACTGTCTTCACCAGTGGCAAAGTATTTACCTAGAAACTGTTTGGCTAGGGGGAAGCCTTCAAAGCAGAGAGAGAAAAGCACGACAGGGTTTCGGAGAAATTCAATCGAGACAGAGGAGGATACATAGAGCAGATCCAACGGATCCAAAACTGCAAAAGATTGACACTAGCCAAGAACTCGAGGCCAAGAGAGAAAGCTGTATTCGATGGATGGGGACTTGCAGCTCTTTTGGCAAGAGATGGGGGTATAGCCCCTCTTATAGCAGGTTAGCCCAAGTTTCAAGAGTACTACACGCTGAGCGCGGGACAGACAAAATGGGAATTGATCAATGTTGCGGCAGGCCTTGTCAACAGCCTGAGAGTGTTTTTATTTTGATAAAGGCAAGTCACTTGCAGCTGGGCTTGCCACTGACTTGTTGTTTGACTAGCCGTATTTCTCTTTGTCTCTCAAGGGCAAGACATTTGCAGTCAGTTGTGTGTGAGACAGCAACTAGCGTATTGTCTTTGTCTTTGAAGACTATTGAAGACATTTTGGGGGGTCACCCCTGTTTTCAAAAGTTCGAATAGGGGGGTCAGCCACTTTTTGACGTTGGCAAAAAATAATCCATCGTCCCCCCAGGCCGAAGAAACTTACCAGTCCCTAGAGTTTGGGGTGTCATAGGGAGTATTGAATGCAGTTCATGGTGAATGGAATCACCAGCAGTTGTGATACTGGTTTCTAATAGTTTAGCGATGTTGTATGTCATCCTGCAATTTGCTCTACGTTGTATGCTTGACTGTTGAGCCTTCTGTTTGGACTAGCTGGAGCAGGTAGCCTGTTGAGGTGCGCTGGGCGTTACTTCCATCATCAATGAACGAGCGGCCACATGCCTGCGGCCTGTATTTTCTTTATCTTGACCATAGTTGAAGTTTTACGATGTGAATTTGAGCGTTGTAAGAGCTGAAGTGGCGGGATTATGATGTGGCGGTACAGATATGTAAATGGGTGGTGACTCATAGGAGATGACGCAAGTGGTTTAGATAGCAATGAATAGGGGAAGGAAGCAGGTAGAAAATTGGTCATGTCTAGGTTATATGTAACAAGTGATAGGGCGGAGCAATGCGTGTGGTGGCTTGCACGGATCAGTGGCCTTGGCCTTGGTCTGCGTGTTTCTTTCCAACATTAACCATGATTTATAGCAAAGCCATAATCACGCATATGATGTGATTCAATAGATATGTGCGGCGGGAAGTCTCTTCACAACGTCTAAAACCAGTTGGGGAGTGAAATGCTTTCATTGTGTCGTCAGTTGTGATTTCAAAACTTATGACGAGTTTGACCGCCCATACAGGGATTCTTCCCATTGTAGTGTTCCCTTTCTGCACAGAAACTGTGCCAAGGTTCATTGAAATTACCAAATGGACGTCAAAGCAGCCATTCTTCATCAAAAAATACACGGGCATCAATGTGATTCTCGTGGAGGCTTTGTGATAAAAGAATCAAATTAGGCAGAATATGATGCAACGACGCGTGCATGTTCAACTACAACAAGATTTCAACAAAGGAAATTGAAATAAGACTTTTATTGATTTTTTGGGTAAACTAAAATCTGTCGCATATTGAAGTATACCCCTATTTCTATTTTCTATTTGCAATGTCAGTGTATCATTCTGAAATAAGCACAATGGTGCTGCTGTGTGGCAGATAGCAGCCATGCACCCTGTCCAGTTTAGTTATCAGGCTGACGTAAATTAAAAATAGGAAATGCAGCTATTTTTTTATTTCGATTTTGTGCAGACATGTGCAAGCACTGCCTTCCTTGAAACAGCAAAGGGAGTCTGATGCAACAATGATGATTACATCGTAACAAAAATGTATCAAAACTTATCCCGCAGATTGAACAGACTCTGACAGCAAGGTGCACTTACCTTTGTTAAAAATGGCACATGCTGGCGTAATTGGCTCAAAACGATAGAAGGAAGATCAAAAATGTCATCCCCTATTCTAACTTGAACAACTGGCGCATGTGATCTTTGCCCCTCCGTGGCCCACCAAAACTAAATTTAGTATAGGCATTACATGCACGAAAAGTAACGATCCCACTTTTAAATTAAAAAAATAGACTAAAATTCAGAAACTCCGTGACAAGCAACTTTAAATTTGTAGAGACTGTCGACAGTCGTTTGTGCCATTGCTGTTGCTGCTGTGTAGCGCTTGACACGGCTCTAAGTCTAAGGGTCGATGTCTATGGCATTCGCCCTCATGCCTTAGGCATTCCCTACTTGCACCTTCAATGCTGTGCTTGTGGTCGCGGGCCCCACCACCACCCCAAACCTATATCTGCGAGACTCCAAAAATAATAGAAACGAAAAGGCACAAGCGACTGTCGACAGTCTGAGTTTGTTTGCCCAAACAGGCCCTGACAACAGGTGGGGACTTTGATTGATAACTGTACCAGGAAGAAAACAGCTCTCCCAGGCATTCGTTTTGTTTGATAACTTTATGTGACTCGTACACAGCGGACCATTTTTGCATGCACGAGTCTCGCAGGAAAAGCTTTGTACCCATGCTTGTTCCACAAAATATAAAAAACACCCCTTACTGGTATCTGGGATTTTCAACAAAAAGACACTCTTATTGTGAGAAATATAGGAGAGATATGAAGCAGAAAAAACTACCTAATTTATTAAATCTAAGAGTGGTTGAGATAATTGCAAATACAGTTACAACCATGTAAATGTTATGTAGACCAATGACGTTGTCTTCACACATAAATGTAGTCTTTGTTGTCTAATAGCTGACCACTATTACAGTCTGGAGCAACAAGACAACTTCTGGGAAAAGAGTTTACATTAGAAGGTCCTTATGAACATAGTCACATTTTCAGCTCAGTGCTGTTGTATGTCTAAAAAAATTATTTACCAGATTTCAAAGTGGTATTCCTATTCATCAATGAATACACTTTTGCAAAAAGTACCCCTTTTTGTGTTTTCATGGGCCTAGACGATGAACAAAACTCTGGCTTTTCTGTAATTTTGGGAACACACTTAGGTATCCATTTTCCACGAGAGTACCACCATCCCATTTATGACACCTTTGTCAAGAGCAAAACTGGCACCAACTACGAATCTATTTGCAGGCTGATGTTTCGATGGATGCAGTCCATAAAAATGTACAGAACAAAGCAAATTTTAGGACAAGACAAAACAAAGAAGAGCACACAGCAAATAAAAAAAAAGACTAACAAACACAAAATACATTCCACACTGAACGTCTAATTAGCAAAAGATAAAAGACCTTTAGACACTTTGGTTTTCAAAGCACAAAAACTGAAGAACAGATCAACATCAAAACAAAAGACACTATTTAAAAGATCCCATTGGCCAAGATTAAACGAATACTTTGTTATATTTAGCCGATGAATGGGTTCCCTGAATAAGTCAAAATAAGTCAGAATACCTAAGACGCCTTGAAAGGACGTAAACATGAAGCTTGCAGGCAATATCAGGACAATCAGCCAAAATTGGCACACTTGTGAACAAAGCAAAGATCCAATCTCTCACGGCGTATTTAGAATGGAAAAGGGTTAAAATAAGAAAACAAAGAAGCAATTGTATCTATATAAAGGTTTTGTATTGCATAATGGTCATTAAAATTATACAAATATTGAATTTAGATATTCACCAAGTTGCATGACATCCGTAATAATGAAATTGCCACTTACTCATCATTTTAGCTTCCTTGTTAACACGAGTGAGGTAATGTCGCAGCGATGTCTGTCTGCCTGTCGGTCAGTCTGTATGTTGGCGCGATATCTGAAGAGCAGATGATCGGATCAAATATCAATTCTGGTATATACACTTGCAATTGTAAGAGCTGATTAGTTTTAGGTAGGCGTTGCTTGCATATCTCAAGCTCATTTGCATAATTAATGATTGTAGGAAAACATTGGATATACAATCACAATACTATGATATAACAATTACAAAAGTTCTTTGAAAGTTGCTTAGTATTTTCACCTTAGTAAGTTACCAATTTAGAAATTGAATTCCAGATTAGGGACATATTGCTGGAAGGACACTATAGAAGTTTATGAATCTTATCCTGCATATTGATAAGACAATTATGTCATATTAGTGAAAGGTATTTTCCATTTTCATGTCAGCTCATTTATATTTTACATTTCAAATGAGTTTTTACAGTTTAGCATATAAAGCCGAAGGACTGTAGCACAGGCAATTAATCTCTCTCTCTCTCTCTCTCTCTCTCTCTCTCTCTCTATATATATATATATATATATATATATATATATATATATATATATATATATATATATATATATATATATATTATATATATATATATATATATATATATATATATATATATATATATATATATATATAAGGTGGTGATACAATGATATCAGTCAAAAAAATTATTTTTTAATTTCAGCTAATTACGTATTTGTATACTTAATGACCTCTGCAATTATCTGTCGCGAATATTGTCCAGGGTGATGGTCATGGCAATTTCAATGAAGTTGCAAACTTTAGGCAAAAGTTTCAATATAAAGACAACTGTAATATATGTTGAAACACGTGTGAAAATTTTCAGTCATATCTGGTATTCCTTAGGCAATTATTGTTGGCAAAACGATGCATCCACACCTTGCTGTACATACATACCTGGTAAATATGAACGACATTGTCTAAAAACCATTCCTTGCCCTACTTTTCAAACCTGAGTGAGGTCACTGGGCTCACAAAGTAAGCTTTACACATAATCTATGAAGGGCAAAACTTCTATTGAATAGAACAGGTATTTACACAAGCTGCAGGCATAGATGTTATCAGTCAGAACATTGTGCTGAATGAGCTCCGTTTAAGTATATAACATATTCAAGTTGGTTAAAGTATTTTCATCTTCAATATACCATCCTTATTTGGCCAATATTGACATAATATCTCAACATATGGATATTCGTTCCTTATATACAAGACGTGGGCCATGCAACAACGCAGACAGCCTTCAAGTTGTTTTGAAAAACTATGAAGAAGCATTGGAAACATGACCGTACTCCATCAGATCGATCTACGCGTTAAGAAAGGTGAGGAATGAATTAATTTAATGAAATAAATCTTTCGGCCATAATGCTTTCATTGTTAGTTTTTGAACCCGCCTTAAAATCTGGGTGACAATATAACTAGTAGAACTTTCGCGCAATTTTCCGGGATATATAAAACAATGTTTTCGTTGTAAAAATCCAGCAATGAGACAGAATGAAATGATTTACCGACAATAAGCAATCAACCATCAGTGCCACAAGTCGTTTATTAGACATGCATATTTCAGAAGGTATGATCATTCCTCTTTTCAAGGCAATCTGTGGCCTCACAGTTTTCACTGTTGTTTTACTTGGCAAGGGCGATTACGGTACACTGCAGCTCGATCTTTGCAGTTATTAGATGTTCTTAAGAACATTCTACGCTCAAACCATGCTGAAAGGCCATGTATTCACCTTGTCGAACACAACCTTTACATGTTGATTTTCATTGATGATATGCGAGAGTGAGAGTAGCTACAATTTTGATTTTTTTATAATTTTGTATATCAGCAGCGTCGTATTTTACTCTATGTATCGGGTTTGCCACAGTATTACGTATAGTCAGCACTAGCCTGAACTTCAATTCAATGGATCAAAATAACAATATATCTTAGTTGTGATGAAATAAATTGAATACTTGGTGTTCAATACGTTGTCATGGTCCCACCACATCACCACACCTGCATCTTTCTGATAATATCCCTTGCATGGGAACCACCTCTCCACATCACAATCTGTCACCCTTCACATGATACATCTCCTCACATACCCTCTTTCTGGAGGTCACTTCGCTAAATCTTCCCTCGCTTGGGCCTTGGATTCCATCCTGATCCTCATTCCTCAGAAATCCTAATATTTCCTGCACTTCCAGCCTCGCAAGATTGATATAAGCTATGGACAATTGCCTGACCTTAGTTCTGGTCAGCAACTGCTCCCCCTTTCCACTCCGCTTGCTTGACTGAAGGGCCGTCTCCAATTTTGTAGTGTTAGTTTATATATTGTATTACCTTTGTTTTATAGCATAGTTGTAAGAGAAGTTTTTGAAGTTTGTTACTTGTACAAGCAGTGTTCCGTCGATTTTTACATTTTGCAATAAACAGTTTATCACAATGCCGTTGTGGAGTGTCACGAACTGCAGTCTTACTTTACTTTCACAGCAATGACTCAATCCTTTAAAGGGACAAAGTCGGACATTTTTCCATGTAGACTTGCCTATGGAATGTAGGCATAGAAATATCAAAATAGAGTAAAGTGAAAGAATAAACTTCAACAGACTGTCACGTTAGTGTTCGGGTGACCGCAAAATTGAAACAATATACTTTGGCGATTGACGCGTACATTGCAGAGGGAACACCAGTAACTGTATGCTGCGTACGCCCGAGAAAAGTCAAACGTTAAAGCGACTACTTAGTCTCACCTCCTTGGTCCGGTAAGCGTGGTCGACCAAGAGTCGCTTTTCGAGTACGAAAGGGTGCATGGGTCCCGAAGATCTTTTTGCTGGTCAGATAAATATAAAGAACTTCGATCCCAAGAAATTTGTTTCACTCCCGGGTATATGTTTCAACCCGTTATTCGCCCAGACAAATATATCCTGCAGTGCAAGTAGGGTGCAAGTCTCTGGAAATGTACGGACTTCTGTATTCAGCTTTTCGAACACAAAATTGTACAGGTTGAGAGTAACGATATATTCGAGTTCGTGACATAAATTTCCTGTTTTAAGGCAATTATTGGTCTCGGCCAATTTCCTCTAATTTTGTGAGCGTTTGTTTAGCGGTCTTTGATTCTGATAAACCACTGTCAGTTAGCAAAGACTGCAGTACGAATGATAGAAAGATGAGGGCAGCTGCTGCAGTATCAAGTCCCTGTCATTGCGATGTACTCGCTTTTGGTTCGAACTACAGTTCAACTGATAATTTTACGAGGTACAGAGAAATCTCCTGTTCAATAACATTCGAACAGATGTTGTGTCGACATGTAACCAATAATCGCGAGCAGTATCGATTGACAGTACTATTAAAACTGCAGATTTTCATCATTGGGATATTATTTTGGCTTATTTTAACGTTTCACAATTATCTGATAAAATCAAAACTAAATAATTTGTATTTTGGTTCACATCTTTTTCACTTTAAAATGATATTTCATTCTTGCACTATATAATCGGTGTGAACGAATGAAGTCTAATGTTTTGTTCAGGAAGAATTAATCTTCAGTACACGTTATAGTCATTTGTATACACATCCAAGAAAAGATTTCAAAGACCATCTAACAGAACCAGTCAGTAGGCTCAATAGTTGCCGACTTGAAACGCTCTACTTAGAATCATCATAGTGACCATTTAAGTAATTTCTAAATAGGAAGATAGGACTGTTTGTAGCAAATATACATTCATTTTCAATTAATTACGTCATAGATATAGTGTTATTACCTAGAGGTAACTCTGGTTTGTATGCTTTTGTCTATAGCGTTGTAGAGATATGTACATTAATCAAACGTTTTGTAACAATTGTATATTTTGAGCGAGCCCATCGGAATCAGCGTAGAATGTTGTCATTGCTTTATGATTTTACCATGAGAAACACTCGTTAAACGTTTTGATCAATACAATGTCAAGTGAAACATAACAAGTCATGTAATGCGTAAAGAAACAAATTTAATATGCGTTAATATTCCTTTGTACTGTCAAGATTAATTAAATTCTTATAGTGTATTAGCAATGAATGAAAACGTAGTATGAACAAGTCTTATGAATGTTCGATTGTAATAGATACAAGTTTTGTATTGTTAAAGCACGAGTTATTGATTACATAATGAAATTGATAGCATATTGAAAAGGCATTTGATATATAGATTTTATTTTCTACTGCTCAGCAACTGACGATACTTATAAAATATTAAAAGGTTTAAAGATTATAGCTTTTGATTTTTTGATACGTCTTTGTCAAAATGCAATTCTAAGGAGTAGCCATAGTAGTGTCCGTTTCTTCGTTAAAAAGGAAATCGCAAAATGGTTTCATAGATGCCGCACTTACCATCTTAGTACTTTTGGTGTACAGGTGCAATAAGGGTGTGAGATGTGATTTTTTTTAAAAGATGAACATGTTTGCGTAAAAATGTCAAAATGGGGTTAAAACAGGCACACTCCTGCAAAATGCAAACATTCAGTTGCAACAGGCAAGATGTGATTGAAATTTTGTACGCAGGTTCCTGTAGGTGACTTTTGTTAGAGTTGTTCAAATTGGGGTGAATTTTTCATATTTGTATTTGAGAGCAATTTTCACCAATT
>LD349230.1:161749-181490 GCA_001465055.1 Ptychodera flava | reverse complement strand
ACTGTCGCCTAGTCAACAATGAAAAAAGCTCTTTTTTAAAAAATGTGCATTTAATGTTACAGCCTGCAGTACCCGCAGCCCGCATAGGAGTTAGTTTTTTATTTTAAATACCGGTCATTGTAACGTATGCAACAGGATATAAAATGAAGGCAGCTAAAGATGCTCTTTAGATGTCAAAACAAACAAACAAGACAAATGTCATTGAACGTTTGAACCTGACGTACCCTGAAAGAAACCATCATATATGCCAGTAAGGAACAACCAAAAGTCTTAGAGCACATAGTGATTGCAATTGTTATCTCGATTTCCCAGGATGCTTTTGCTTCCATCGCCCACGTATATTTAAATGAAAATGGACGATTTACTAGTTTTCATTCAACGCGTGAACTATTCAAGGCTCACTATAAAATCTCTGCTCATCCTGACAAACATTCCAGTTCACCTGGTTTCACCACTGTGGCCGGTCAAGTCGAGATTCGTCATTTTGAGGGGTGTTTTTTGCACGAAGATTCAAGCACTACGGACCAGTACTGTCGATTGAGAAAGTTGCCTCCAAAGTAGAAAGGATAATGTTTACACGGTAAGTACGGTGGTGTAGTTTTCATGCAATGAACATCACAGTTTTCGACTTTTGTTACGTTGTCAGGACTTTATTCTCAATCCCTTGTTCTAAACCGTTTGACTGCGGAAAAGATAGACGTTCCTGTAGGTTTTTTTGGAACTAATGTACTCTACTTCAATGAACAACACGTTTGAATGCCTAGGAGTTGAGATAGCGAGGAAACTGCATTTTACTTGGTAAATGAAGGCCTCTTAAAATCCTCAAAGATGGGGATGATTGTCGGCCTAACTGTGTTCTAAATGATTGCCGAACAAGGTATCAAATGTATAGTCAAAACGTCTTGTTTACCCTTGGGATTTGGTTAACATTTTACGTTTATGACCCAACAATGTGATTCTGAATCTTTTAAAGGGTTAACGAGACACGACAAGTATTTTTAAGAGCGAAGGAAATGCTTCAATGCAAGCAGGAAAAGTGATGGCCTTACGAAAATATTGAAATAAAGACAACGTGAAAAACAATAAATGTGGCATTTTGTAACAAACGCCCGCTCATGTAATTTGGGTTGCCCTCATTTAGTTTTGCTGGGTCATTTATGTTCAAGCTTGATTGAAAGAAAAAAGTATAAAATAACGTTTAAACGGTATGTCTGCTTAACTTATCGGTAGCTGCACCCGTGCTGCAATATATTGTTATTCTTTTCCTCTAACGAACGAATATGTATTAAATACTATGCGCAAAAGCGATACCCTTCTTAAGTTTTCGAAACGTGATGCTAGCAAACTTGCCGATTGCAAACTGGAAAGGAACAAAGTTGTTCATCTAATAACAAAACAAAATAGGCTTATTTTATCCAAGAACTTTAAAGCAGAGGCTCAAACCCAACGGTAGTTTGGAATGTTTACAATAATATAATGACACCGGTGATTCATAAAAATATCCCTATAGTTGTTAACTGTGCTATGATTATAGACCCTTCTGCTACAGCTAATGCCTTCAATTTCCATTTTGTGAATATTTCAAAAACCCTAAACGTTTCAAATGACAAGAATATTGACTGTAGCTAATAATCCTGGAGATAAAGTCAATGAAGATTCATTTCGTATTCCACATATGTCTCAAGGCTTAGTCACAGAAATGTTGTAATGTTGGATGCTAAATCAACAGGTACTGATAATATCAACGCAAAGTTATTGCGTTTAATACTGTGCTAATATTATTTTCCCGTCGCTTATAAATGTGTTGAAAATTAGTATTGACAGTGTAGTATTTCCATCCACTTTTAAATGTGCCGGGTAACTCCTATACCGGTAGTGCAAAGAGGATGTCAAATTATAGGCCAGTGTTCATTTTACCAGCTATATCAAAAGTGACTGAAAACCATGCACAAAATAAGTTATATGAATTTTTGTCTGATAGAGGCCTTCTTTACGACAAGCATTCAGGAGTTAGAAAGAACCATTCTTGTCAAACTGCATGCCCTTCTCCGTATTTGTGACGAATTATTAGAAAATACAGACGCGGGACACGTCTCTGGTATAGTGTTCCTGGATATTTCCAAAGCTTTAGATCTTGTAGATCACGATATCTTAATTTAGAAATGATCTATCATGGTTTACATGGAGAGGTAATAAATTGGTTCGAATCATATCTGTTTGATCGCTCCAAAATTGTTTGCCACATGGATAAACTATCAGATATGGATAAGATAAATTTTGGTGTTCCACAAGGATCTATTTTAGATCCTCTTCTCTTCACAATCTTTATGAATGACTCACCATTCTCTTCACATAATCTAAATCTTGACATGCATGCTGACGATCAGATCCTTTTAACACTGGGAACTTCAATCGCCAATGTTAATCGTTCACTTCAAAATGAAGTTATCCATATTTCCAGTTGGGTAAAAGACAATGGCGTGGTTATCAGCAAAGGTAAAACAAACGTAATATGTTAGTTGGCTCTCGCCAAAACCTATACAATGCTGGAACATTGGAGAAAAGTCTTTACATCTCGATTAATGAACATCAAATTTCTTGTGTTTCTTTTTAAAAATATCTTGGGAGTAACTTGAGACAGTATGGTGACTTGGGATAACCACATTGATAATGTCTGCGTTTCACTGAGTACGAGAATTGGCCTACTTCGACGTTTGCACAAATTCATTCCGCTCCGCCTCAGAGAAACATGTACTTCGGTTTGATACAATTAGCCGAGACAATTGCTGTGTAATACTACACGGCTGCCAAGAATATTGATAGAATGTATAAATTACAGAAGACAGCGCTTAGAGTTCTTCTTGATGCTGAACTGATCATCTTTTAGAATTGGCTGATGTTTTATCTGTCAAGCAACGTATTTTTTACTTTACCTGTATTTTATAATAGAAATGTCTCATGAATTTAGCACCACCTTATCTCACAGAAGCAACGTTCTACTCAGAAATGTTCATGATTATCAAATACGTGGAGCTTCGACATTGAAGTAATCTTCCGAAATTCCGTACAACAAGTGGACAGAGATCGTTTGCTATGCTAGCTGCAGAACACTGGAATTAATTTACCAGACACTATAAGATGTAGCACTAATCTTAATGTTTTTAAAAGTCAATTGAAACCTATTATGGTGGCAAATGTAGAAAAATAACCTGTTTGTGTTGCTTCTACTCACATTTGTATTGTTTTTAGTCCTTACAGTTTTTTATAGTTTAACTTTTATATTTTGCTTTTATTGTTTAGAGGACCCAGTGGAAGATTACACTCTTATTGGGTTATTTTCCGGATTTGTGCATGTAAATGGGAAATACTTCATAAATAAATAAATAAATAAATAATCGAATTTTGACTGTGCATCCTCAGCAAAAATTAAATGAGCGAAACCCAAAATACATGAGCGGGTTTTAACAGGAGTAGAGAGGAACTAATCTGATTCAATTTAAAATCTCTATAAAAAGATCTCTATAAAAAGATTTTATTGTGTAACATATGTTTACCTCTCATTCTTAACATAAGAGGAGGCACCGTATGGCAGTGGTTAGGGTACACTATCAGAGGATGGTGAGTTCGAGACCAGTTAAGTCCAGAGTAAAGGACTAACTGTCAGATGATCAAAAGTTTGAGATCCAACACGGTGGTGCCGTGCCCTTCAGCAAGTCAGTTTACCCTCATTCCCCATTGGGTAGTGAGTTATGGTTACCTCATCCTATAATTGGGCGTTCGCCTATTGGATCATGGCTTAAATAAAATTTTAAAAAGTAAAAAAATTAAGGTTCATAATTTTAATTTTTTCTCGCTTCTTCTTACAAAGGAATAGTTTTATAAGTATTTTTATTAGAATGTACACGTATCTTATAAACTTTGGCATCACTTGATCGACATGCACACAAAAAAGAGAGATTAAATATTTGCAAGATCAATGACACGTGACTGTGTTTGTCATCCACAGCAGTATCTTTAAGCGGTTGATTGTTCTGTGCTTCATTGTGACCTTTGCTGGTAATTCTATGGCAAAGCGTAAGTTTACATTGTTATTTACTGTCTATTGTCCACACTGTTTACCTTAACCACTATAAAGTCAGTCTTTTAAGTTAAGGTAGAATGCGCCTGAGGGACAAAAATTCGGACTCTGAAACTTTACTCGTAGGAGCTATTTTGAAATACCCTGGAAGAAATATTTTTGCCATCTTAGTTTTTTTAGTAAATCGAAAATTGTATTGTTTCCCGTAGAGTTAATACAGAGATGGCGACCATTTTGAATTTCAAATATCGGCAAATTTTAGGTAATCTGTTTTTCTAGTACCACTATTTGCACGGTGATCCCAGATTTTTATCTTTGGTTTGGTGAGAGAGTGGTTGAAAGTTTCATTTTGGAAAGTTTAAACAAAAGTTTAAGTCTTTCATTTTCAAGGCGCATGCTACCTTAATATTAAATGTGTCAGACAGACCTTCTCGCAAAAGGACACCTGATCTTAGAGTTTCGAATTTTAGCATTTTCAATTGTCTAGTCGCGTCATGTAAAGTGCTAAGACATGAGGAAATAGGAGTGAAGACTTGAATTATACAATACACTTACTTTAATTTTACGCTGAACCAACACTGCTTGAGGAGGGCCGTTCCACATATGAGAAGTTTGAGTCGAATACCTGCTTCAATCACAGATAGTAGTTTGAAAATCGGTTCTACTTCAGAGAAACAATTTTTGACTGTAATAACTTTGCACAGCTTCCCAAATATTTGAGGGAAATATTTTCTCAATGCCAAACATATTTTTTCACACCCTCTATTTTAGCGCCATCACAAAGTTGTCTCAGCGGAACATGGCAAAACGAACTCGGGTCAAACGTGACTCTAAACCACAACTGCGATGGTAAATTAAGTGGAGAGTATTGGTCCTCAGTAGGAACGCCAGGTAACACCCTTATTTATTCTTAGCAGAAATTACACAGTCGTGTGAACATTAACTACAAATGTGAAATTTCAAACGTGTTTGATATAAAGTAAACCGTAAATTTAAAATTTTGTAGTTATGTTGACGTGCCGATTTTGATATTGTGCATGAAATACATGTTTGTACAACAAGAAAGGCGCACAGGGGCAGTTCCGTCGGGCCCCTCCCTCTATGATCAAAACGATTAGACATGATATAAGGAATACTTATTTTCATGGCTAACAAATACAATGGATGCCATATATTCGGCGGTTTTCCTTCAAGTCGGCCAACAAATTCTACCCAATGTCGACTGATTCACTGTCATGCTTCTAGTCGTGAAAGTAACAAAGTCCCGTGCGTTCATCTCGTCAACCGAGGCAGATGATATGGCGGCGGAGATGTGGAAAGAAGCTTGGACCGGTGAAAGTGGCAAATTTCAGTGAATATGGGTATTTTTGGCACGATCAGTTGATATCGTGATATGGCATTGCTATAATGCGTACGTTGTGGCCAAATGCCCGTTTCATAAAACGTTTAGGAGATGAGAGTTACGACAACATCAGAAACAGTTTGGATACTTCATAATAATATTGCCTGTGGTCAAGTTTTTTGGCATTTATGCTCAATAGTATTCGTCATTTTCAAAGGATACTCCGATTTTTGTACTGATTAGTCGGTCAATAGCAATGACCGAATCTTATAGAATCGCACATTCCTCAAAGTGTTACGGATCACATGCCCCCGATTACCTCAACTTTAATTAAAAGGATTCATATTTCTTAAAACATTGAATGGCCGCGAAATGTACCACACATGCTGTAAATTCTAAAATATAAGGACTAGACATTTACCTGCCTAAACGTGGCACATAACATTAAGATTTTGTAAACATATTAAAAAAAAACCCACCCACACACACACACACACACACACACACACACACACACACACACACATATATATATATATATATATATATATATATATATATATTATTTGTGTGTGTGTGTGTGTGTGTGTGTGTGTGTGTGTGTGTGTGTACATATGTATATATACATATCGATTTGTAGAACGAATGATTGACAAAGTGGTTGAAAATAATCCCTTGTATAAATTCTTGGATTGATTCTTCGATTTTTCTTGTTTTCACGTCCTCTCACAAAGGCAAGGAGCCATCGCCTTTGTCTGGATTTTCAGATCCAAACAGTAAGAGTAACACACTTGGATTTATTGTCTCTTGGAATGACGGCACTTCCCTTACTACATGGGCAGGGGAGTACTTTTGTGATGATAAACCGACTATTATGACAATGTGGATTCTATCTTCATCCACTGGCAACCCAGAGGATTACTGGGGGTCAAATCGGTAAGATGCGTTCTTAATTTTTTATTTATGTGAAGTGTTTGTTGTCTTAGTAACATTGCATAATCTCTCACTGCGCCTTGATTTAAAGCTAAATATGCCCCGATGGATTTAATTCAAACTTGGCATTAAATAGAGAAATGTGCCATAGAGTATATAATTATGCATTTCGCTTTTCTTCTTGATATGATCTCATATTTTCTTTAGCAGGCCATTTTGGTTATAAGCTCTTCTACTCAAGAACTGATTAGTTTTTGGTGGGTGTGGCTTGCATACTTTTTGCTCATTTGTATAATTAATGATTTCAGAAAAAAACCCTGATATACGTTGAGAACGACTGCACACAATTTGATGAGATTTGCTACAGATGTTGATCACACAGGATATATCAGCCGTAAAAAGCTATAAATGAGTGACATGAAAGATAATCGCTAATTTGCATATTTAATGAACTTTCCTAATTAGGGATATATATCTGAATTGTCTGGATCAAAATTAACGACACTTGATATGTACATTAAAGGTACTATGATACAACATTATTGAAAGTCATTAAGCAGTTTTACTTCGGCCAATTCCTAATTTTCATATTTAATGATTTTTCCTAGTTAAAGATATATATCTTGATTGACTTGACCAAAGTTTATGAAACTTGCTGTGTGTATTGAAGATACTATGATACAACATTATAGAAAGGTGTGAACATTTTTACTTCGACCAATTCCTAATTTGCATATTTAATGAACTTTCCTTATTGGAGATATGTACCTGCATTGACTTGACCAAAAAGTTGACGAAACTTGCTATGTACATTGAAGATACTATGATATAACATTATTGAAAACCGTTAAGCGTTTTTACTTCAGCCAATACCTAATTTGCATATTTAATGAACTTTAATTAGGGATATATATTTCGATTGACTCCAACAAAATTGACTAAACTTGCTATGTACATTAAAGATATAATGATACAAAATTATTGAAAGTCATTAAGCATTTTTAATTCAGCAGATTCCTAATTTGCATATTTAATGAACTTTCCTAGTTAAGGATATATATCTTGATTGACTAGACCAAAGTTTACGAAACTTGCAATGTACATTGAAGATACTTCCATACAACATTATTCAAGGTCATTAGGCATTTTTACTTCAGACAATTTCTAATATGCATATTTAATGAACTTTCCTTACTAGGGATATAAGCTTATACTCGGATTTACTTGCTCAAAGTTGGCGAATCATGATGATACCATGTTAAAACAATATTGAAACAATATTGAAAGTCATTTACATTTTCATATCAGCTAATTTATAATTTGCATATCTAATGAGCTTTCACATGTTTGGCATATATAGCTTGAAGAATTTGACCAAAGGCAATCACATTTGCTATATAAAGTGGTGAGAAAATGACAGCAGTCAAAGAAATTTCATATTTTTATTTCAGCTAATTACATATTTGTATACTAATGACCTTAAGAATTAATCTGTGGTGAATATTGTTCATGATGTTGATCATAACAGTTTCCATGAAGTTGTAATTGCAAATATGTGGCAAAAGTTTAAATTTACACACAACTGTAATATATAATGATACACGTGAGCATTTTAGTTCATATCTGGTTTCATGATGCGGTGAAATAGGGCCACAAATGCTAGGGGTGACAATTATCATACCCTGTAGATTTAAACGTCCTTAACCGCCTTCATTTAAAGCGTGTATATTGCACAATGCTGTAGAGACTGACTGTTTAGTTTGTCGACAATGTATGATTCGATTTTAAAGTTGTTGTTCCATAATTATATTATGTCCAAACCAAATTCGTAAAAAATTATTTAATTACTTTAAATTCGATATTCTCAACTGACAGCAGCTGTGTCATAAACGATGAGTTTTCTAACAGGATTTTACGCTGTATCATGAAACAAAACGTGTATTGAGGATAAGGAACAAATTAATGATGTACCAATAACCAAAATGGATTACACTAAAATGATCATAAGCAGTCCGGGTCATTTCGAAAATTGGCAACGCTATACCATTATACTTTTTTTTCTATCATTTAGCCAATCAGCGGCCAGCGCGCCTTTAGTAAATCTTGTTTTTCCTGGCAACCTCCACATGCGTCCATGGTTACGCGCGCCATAGTGTGTTGAACTCTATCTGGCTATAAACTCATTTGCTGCGCCATTCACATAACTTTTTCGTGTATTATCGTAGATCCGAGTCAAACATATTGTAAGTTGTGAAAGAGGGGTTTACCAAAACACTTGACGTTGCACATTTCATAGGAATACGGATGTCATTTGTCAAGTAAACAATTAATCGCCCCGTATTCTTTCATTTCTCGAACAGTTGTGCAGCCACTCTGTCAACACACATATTAAAAATCGCGCACCATTTTTAATCTGGCTCAGACAACCAAACTCCGTATATTGCTGTGATCCCCGTACTCTGGCATGAAGCCCTGCAAAATATAAATCGCGTACCTTCACAGACCATTCAGAAAACTTCATTTGTATGGGAGGTGGCAACTATCAAAAATACTACCGTATTCTGTCATAATCTCGAAAAGTTGTGTGGACACTCTGTCAACACACAATTTTAAATCTGGCTCAGACAACCGAACTCCAAACATTTTTGTGGTCCCTGACTCTGGCCTGAAGTCCTGCGAAATATGAATCGTGTACCCACACAGATTGTTCAGAAAACCCCACTTGTATGGGAAATGGTAGCTGCAATAATCGTAGCCTTGGTAGGCTGGGCCGTGCGACTTGGGCTTCTGCCGTGCGCGCGACAGAAGCCCAAGCCGCACGGCCCAGCCTACCAACGCAACGATTATTGCAGCTAGGGAGATTGCAGCTATGAAAAATTCTACTGTATTCTGTCATAATCTCGAACAGTTGTGCAGCCACTCTGTCAACACACATTCTTAAAGCCGCCGTTCTCAATCCCAGGTTCGCGCATTAGTGGGTACTCCACTCTGTCAACATAGTATCGTTTTCATTGTTTTGCGTCAAATGCCGCTATATTGGTAGAATTACAAACATAAATTCACGTTGAACGTCGATGAGCATGTCGGAGTGCGTACATTTGGCATGAGGTATTTTTACCATACTTGGTGCGTTCGAGTTACAGATTTCACCGATTCAAGCAGTGTCGCTTGGCGCCGGATGCGGACAGTGTCCTCGACCATCTTCCCCCTCTACTGTCCATGCCTCGATCCACAAAATTACAAGTCAATATACTGGTACGCAAAAAAGCACGATCTGCATCGTTCGAATCTCTCAAATTCTTAGAACTAATGTTTTATTAAATTTGGAAACATCGGTGTAGAAATAATATAAAATAGTATTTTCTGAAGATTGAACCGTGATCCCGACATACTCAACCAGCCAACGTAAAACTTTTATGAGGCCAAGATGGCGGTCGGAAGTCAGAAAACAAGTCCAGATCATCGTGTATTACATTATTTGCCAATTTGTGTTGTGAGACTTCGTTTGCATTGGAACAAAAAAGTACAAAAATCAGATGCATTTCGAAAACTTGGACAGGAAATCTCGTAAATTTCTCAGACGGAATGAACTTTGATCGATATGCACCGGAACTGCATCGCGTCGGTTATCGATAAGATGGCACTTGCTCACGTGGATACGTACGCTCGGAGTGACGGCAGAACGAAACAGAAGATTGGTCAAATCACTTTTGTGGAGGGACCGTGGTCAAATCATACATTTTTAGCTCCATAGTCGAATAAACATTTGGTTTATTAGTAGACTCACGGAGGTACAAACTACACTCCATGGGAAACTATACACGGATACCATACCGCTTCACACCTCTGTGCCAGGGTATTGAACATTTCTTGATTTGTCATTCATTCTGACTATAGCATCATTAGTTTGGCGATGACAACGCGTCTATCTGACTCCGACTCTGTCGGAAGTATTGGGATATCCTTGACCGGACACATGCTTGGCGTGATGAGCGATTTTTGGCCCGAAACCAGCATCTGATGCAGGCCGATGAAGTACTCGTCACGAGAAGGAAATTGATATGCCATTTTGCGTGACTTTTGTTGTCCGATCGTGGAATCCAAATTTGCCCGGCGTACCATTTTTAGTCTGGCTAAGGCAACCAAACCCCATACATGGGAATAAGAAAAATATAAAATAGGAGAACAAGAAGAACTTTACGTGAAAAAAAGAGGAGCTAAAGGGAAAAGAGATTTAATTTTTTTAGTTATAACAGGTTGCTACTTTTATCCGGTCGTTATATTCTGAAATTTTCATTGTGCCTATTCTTCGTTTTGAATATCAATTTCAATTATCAATGTCTGCCAATTTTTAATATTTCTGCTTCGTGTTTTAAAAGAAAAGCTAAAAGCGTTTGTTTTTGATGTTTTACTAGTTTGTCCTCGTTGTGCATGTCATTTGTTTTAACTAGCCTTCTTGTCCTGTAACATCATGTAATTTGTTATTTTACTAAAGTCCTCCTGTAGGTGCGAATGTATATGGTTTTTAACTGTATCATATCTGTGTTGGAGTTCGAAATAAATAAATAAATAAATAAATAAATAAATAAGTAAATAAATAAATAAATAGATAAATATTATATTGCAATTGGATGCTTTCTCGTAATGTTGCTAAATCGTCTTTGACTATTTACTCCACCTCATACACTGCAATGTTTCACAAGGTAAACCGGATCGCATCTTGAAAAGGCAATTTGTGATGAGCGTGGTTATATTTCGATGTCAGACTTCCGGATTGAAAAAATAAGCTTTACCTCACAGCGCAGTGTGATGTTAATAGGTTAATAGGTTAAAGACAAATACGTGATATTTCAAATAAGCTGCATGCAAGCTCAGACTGTGAAGTTACCATACATGCACTTATGCCTATTCCACCGTTGAGCTTTCACTGTACTAAAGAGGATACCTTTATTGAAATGCCATTCATCATTCATCAAAATCAATTTAAACCATGACCATGCGTTAGAATAAAAATTAACAAGAAATATCAATATGATGATATTTACTACCAAAGAGGCTTTATTAATCCTAATACTTTATTTTTTTTCCAGAATCGGTCAAGACATTTTCCACCGCGTGACTACTTGATCAATAAGATTCAGCAATGTCGAAAAGTTGAAAACTTATAGGCATATTGTAGGACTGGTAGAAATTTAGAAATATAATGGAAATGTTACGTTGAATTTATCTAAAGCGTATTTTGCTCAAAATGACCTGTATGCAAAGGTTCATTCAACTTTCATGAATTCGTTACATGTAACCTAAAGCTAAAACATTTGTTAGGTCCTCCATTTAGCATGACAAGCAGTAGTAAGTGGGTGAGGAGAAAGTAAATTTATGCAAATTTGTGCAAATTACCTAATTTCCTGGCATCTTTCTCCAGTGTTCGATATTTCAAACAAGAAAATTTAACTCCACTGTGGTTGGGTCGAGCCATTTCGATTTGGTTTATCATGATTTTAATCACTTCTTTGAATATCAGTCTCTCAACCCTGCTATTTAGGAATAAGAATAGATAATGCAAAACAAAATTGTCGTTTTTTCTACAAAATACACTTGTTTCAAATGAGATATTAAATTTCATAAAGTAGTGTCAAGTTTTTGACTTAATGTTAATCATTGACACCAAAATTTAGGTTTTCAACCAAAATACTACAGATTTCGATTGAGTGTAACATTTCAGGAAGATACGAACAACGTCGTTTTGTGTAAATTTAATCTTGATAACAGGGGTCGTATTTTACCCTAAGTTTTACTCATGCTAGACAGGAAGACCATTCACCAACTCATCAGTGGACAACACAGTCAAATCCTGCATAATACTTTATTTTCTAAATATTCAAATAAAACCAAAGCGTTCATGTTCTGACTATTTGTGATGTTGAAATGTAAAATCAGCAGTGTTTACGGAGTGGTTAAATGCCTGTAAGTTCACTCGTAAAGGATTATTAACAGACACCCTTGCACTGAGTTTCGGTGTTGGCGTTTTGTCTCAGCCAAGATCAGAGTCTCTGTCATGTCTTTCTAGCAAATTAGTGAGACATCTTTTAGTGGCAGTCTTTCCAGACTGGTGCGCTTGTCCTGTTTTGTCTGAACAATGCTTAAATGAGTCGAAATTACAGCATGTCCAGGTTATCAACACATTATGTCTGGATTATGTCATGCACATTTGTGTCAACATATTGTCTGTCTTGTTTGATGTTTCACAACTTTATTGATCAACATAAAATATGTTAATGTTGTCGTTAGATTTTTATTCACTTTCAACGTTGCCGTATTTCAGTACCTTGAACTACATGTAAAATGTCACAGTGGAATGAATGTACTGTATTGTCGACAGTTGAAAGTTTACTCCTAGAAGTAATGGTGTAATAAACGACCCCCTTCTACTTCCACAGACACTGATAGCGCCTAGTTAATTACTTAAGTGGCACTTCAATCCAATGTTAATGTTATCGTTATGAAATGGACACCAAACAATGTTGTTCCTATCGTCTCGAAATGTTACACTCAATCGAAATCTGTAATATGTACCCCTTCATCCTGCAAACTTCGAGCAAACTATTGCCTCCATGCTGAACTTTAGATGCCCTGTCTTTAGTATAGGAGGTTTTCATGTCATCTTTGATTATATTCTTTGAAAAAAAGTTTAAGTGCACGATACTTCACATACCCCATGTCATGGAAAGAGAAAACCTGCATGATGGGAAAATAGCACAGAAAGTCTCTGTTTTCTTTCTTTGTATTGAATGTAAGTATTGTAATTTACATTTCCCTTTGTATCAGCAGGGTTAGAAATTTGTGGAAAATATAAGAACTAGCCATCTTGGCAGGTAGCTGTGGCAAATAGTAATTTTTTGGATAACATTACCTGTCCTGAAAATTATCATTTTTCTGTTACAATATAAAAATATACCTCCGCATCGATCTCGGTTAACCAAAAAATCGCTAGTTTAACTTTCATCTGCCCGGCCAAAAACAAGTACCTACCATGCAAGGTGGTTGAAAGAGACTTCAATATATGGAATGCTGACAAAACTTGCTGTCAGCAATAAAGGGAACTTTACTTTGCCGTCCCACATGCTCAAACTTGAGAAAGTCCATCGCTCAATTAAAACAACATTTGGGATTCCATCACGACATGGGTGTTTCTCTGACAATGTTATATAAAATTAAGTAATAATGTACCCCCTCCCGGCCCACAATGGGCAAACTTTGCACGGCATGTACGAGGTGAAGCCGAGCACATGACAGAGTGCAAAGTTCGCTTGAGTTTCCTATGAGCCGGGGGAGGGAGGGTACATTATTGCTATTATTCTATAGTTTTGGCAATGCCAGTGAATTTGTAAATGTAGAAACATCTAGGGACACAATGATGGATAATAGGATACACTATCAATAATAATCTGAGGGTATATCGTCATACAATTCACTGGTATTGACAAAGCTGTAATATAATACGTCATACCATTATATCGTGACAATCGCATGAGAGGTACGACCTTATTTTAATACTTTAGAGCGCATGGGACTGAGAAATTTATGGTATAATTCATATTTACTGGTGTTTGTAATTTTCGAATATTATTAGGAAATAAAACAAGGGAAAGGTAAACCTACATTGTGTCCAGAAGTCTTTAAGGTAGTAAGTGCCTCGAAATGAAATACTTAAACTTTTGCTCTCACTTTCCTCAAGAAATCTTCCAACCATTGTCTTTCGAAATCAAGAATAAAAATTGTGTGTGTGTGGGGGGGGGGGGTCACCTTGCAAATTTTGGTACTGGGGAAATAAAATACCCAAGATTTCCATATATTAGAAATTAAAAGTAGCCGCCATCCCTGTGTTAACTCCGTTGCGAAAAATAACATTTTTGATTTTCGAAAAAATAAGACGGTGACACGTTTTCTTGCACCATGAGCTTTAAAATGAACCCCCAAAAGTGGTAGATCATAAAAGATGTGTAAAAATTTGACAGTACGAATATCTATTCCCCAGGCGCGTACTACTTTTATATCCTTAGTGGCTTTACTATATCTCCACACTGTGTAACACATAGATGCCGTATAATATAAAAATATGAAGTGAACTTTTCTTGTGGTGGTATCTGAATCAAAGTTCTGATGACATGCCGCTCCCATCAGCATTTTAACAGATTGCGCAAGACGCGTAATCAGTTAATGTTGCAATCTAACGATATACTCAAAGAGCAAAAGTTATCATGAGTTGCAAGCTTATTGTTTCTTTTGTGAGACAAAGTATCTCGGGGATAGATTTTATAGTGAAAATTCAAAAGAATGCCAACATTTTGGCTTACCATATCTTGTGTTGATTCATTCTGAAGGCATAAGGTAGAAGTGGGGCCTCGAGAAGAGAGAGTGAGGCATGATCATTTACTTTTCATGACAAGAAAAAATTTCTTCTCATAGAGGTAATGGGTGAATGGCCACGATTATGAATACCAATGACATCTCAATTTGACGACATTCCCTTTCTAAATAAAACTGACATTGATTAAAATTTTTTCTACCATTATTATTCCAAAACTAATCGCTCATATTTCTCAATTTAAAGCTCCTTTCATTCCTTGCCTGGAAGCAACATTTACTGTAGCTTGTTGATCGCACTATACTTTCAGAGCAACGATGTGGTATCCTAACGTGTGTACCAGTCAGAGAGCTGAAATGTCGGGGTCCGAAACTGATCATGTCTCTCTTTTGCATCGGAGGACGTCGAATACGAAATTTTACGCAATGCATTCATCGAGACATGGTGACCATAAATAGAGACAAGCTTCACTTTTGCCACTCCACATTATGCTTCCATTTGGTTTTCTTGGCAGATTCCTACGGTTGTATTTCATTCAAGAGTTGAAGTTTAGACCCTTGAGAAATATAATGAGCAATACTAACAGCATTCGGTACAAAGGTGATTAAACTACAGAAAGTGTTTTATTTCCAAAATATCTAAGACTATGGATAAACATAGAGGTGTTATGACAGAGATATAATACCACAAAAATTGGTTGCACGATTGGATTTTGGTTTATGTTGACTGGATTAAAATGATTAGATTATCTTACTACGATTTAATTCCATCAAATCAACTGAAAGTTAAAAAGGGTAACCTGTAAATTCCGGACTCTACGTAATTCCGGCATATTAGGTCATGTCTGTTAGTCCGCTGGAATCAATCCCACAACTGTGGAGAAGAGAAATAACACACCAAAAAAGACTGAAGCCGATCGTTGGTTCGTCAATCACAGGTGAGAAAAAGTTAACAGAAGCACGATCCTTTCACAGTCGACCGTGGCAGCGATGGGTATTGCCGACCTGACGCACAACGCAAGATGACACTTGCCNNNTCTTTAGGGTAACCGTTTTTTCTCATATATTTGTCATAGTGAGCCCTAGAAAAATTTCGGGTCTGCAAAAAATAAAAAAGAAAATTTCAAAATTTGCCCAATTCCCTAATTCTGAATGTAAATCAAAACATAATCAAGTATTTCCAGCATTCTTACACAAATTAAAGAGTTGATCTGAAAGACAAAAAAGAAGCGTCAATGACACTTGGCTCAAATTGGATTCGATGTGGCAGGCTAGAGTGAGTATACTTAGGTATGATTACCAAGGGGAACATGCGTGCCAAATTTCAAAGCAATCGGATGAGCGATTTCGGAGAAAATGATTTTTTGACCAAAATTGGGAAAAATTGCCCCAAAACAACAAGTATGAAAATTCCACCACAATTTTAAGATAATCAACTCAGGTTGCCTCTAGGTACATGCATACCAGGTTTCAAAGAAATCTGAATATTTAATTCTGAGAAAATTATTTTTTGACCAAAAATGAGAAAAATTGTCCCAAAATTACAGATATGAAAATTTCACCATAATTTTAAGAAATCAAACAGAAGACAACCTTACAATCAAGACTATTAAGTTTCAAAGCAAGCTTACAAGAACTTTGGGAGAAAATGATTGATTTTTTGACCAAAAATGGGGAAAATTGTCCCAAAATTACAAATATGAAAATTTCACCACAATTTTAAGAAATCCAACAGAAGACAACCTTACGATCAAGACTATTAGTTTCAAAGCAAGCTTACAAGAACTTTGGGAGAAAATGATTGATTTTTTGACTAAAAATGGGGAAAATTGCCCCGAAAATACAACCATCAAATTTTCACCACAATTTTCGTAAATCCAACTAAAGTCACATACCAAATTTCAATCAAATCTGGCCTGTGGTTACAGAGTTTTAGCGATTTCCTGGATTTTCTCTTTTTACCCTCAATATTTTACACTGACATGTTCATTTGAATAAAGTCACATTTCCGCCCCTGGGTGCACCTATACACCAAATACTAAGATGGTAGATGCTGCGGCTTTTGAGATTTTGATGTAGGCGAACATACATCTGCACATACATACATACATACATACATACATACATACAGACATACATACATACGTACATACACACATACACACATACAGACGCCACTGACGTACCATATCATATAAGCTATTTTCGGTATATATATACATATACAAAATGTGAGCTAAAAACATAGGGCCAATGTCCCTGAAACTACTGTAGTCATGGATACAAAATCAAGTATTTCCTGACTGTATGAAATTATCTCACTGAGGTTATCCTAAGGGACCTGTATACCAAATATCAAAGCTGTCTGACCAGTGGTTTTGAAGAAACAAGCGACCTAACAGCCTATACAGCTCCACTGTGTTATGTAGAGAATAATTATTTGTAAAACGTGTTGATGAAGAAGGTGGATATTTTTGATAGCTCATCTCAGGATGGCCTGACCAAAAATGGCAAAATTAGGTGCAAAAATACAAATCTGAAGATTTCCTCATGATGTCAATATATCACATTCAGATCAACCCTCCCAACCTGAATACCAATTATCAAAGCTATCAGATGAGAAACTTTTTGATCAAAAATTGACCTAAAATACAAAATTGAAAATTTCATCACAATTTCAATATATCACATTAACTTCATCTGTAGGAACATGTATACCAAATATCAAAGCTAACAGACACATATTTTTGATAAACAAATTTTTAACCAAAAATGGCAAAAATTTCCCCCAAAATACAAAATTTTAGATTTCATCATAATTTGAATATATCACATTTAGATCATCCCTATGAAGCTGTATACCAAATATCAAAGCTATAAGACAAATGGTTTTGTAAAAAATTGACCAAAATGACAAAAATTGCCTTAAGAATACAAATTTGCATATTTCTACACAATGTGAACAAATCTGAAATGGTCATACCTAGGGACATATATCCCAAATATCAAAGCTGTATGACCAGCAGTTGTTAAGATTTTTAACGATTTTTTGACCAAAAATGATGGTAATTGCCTTAAAAATAACAATTGGCATATTTCATCACAATTTGAATAAATCTAAGTTAGGTCATCCCTTGAGACCTGTGACCCAAATATTAATGCTGTCTGTGTGACCAACAGTTATGAAGATGATTTTTACCAAAAACGGCTTTTTTGAGTTAATTTGCATGTTTTCAATAATATCAAAAAACGAAAAACAGATTGTTTATCATAACCTTATTTTGCATCTACACAACAAATATCACGTCTGTAAGTACTGTAGTTCTGAAAATATTTGAGTGGACGGACATCCTCACAAACAGACACACATACATACAGACTGACGACGGGCGGATACCCATCCCAATAGCTTCTACTGACTATAGTCTATAGTAGCTAAAAACTGAATTTTCAATTATGGTTGGTCGGGCAAGTGGCCAACATGTAGTATAAAATGCAATCTCGTAGACAGGTTTTCTTTGTGCAATCATGCACATGACGAGTGTTTTTTGTAGACTTCTTAGTTCACAATGTCTAAGACTTACTAAATTGAGTTGTTTCCAACACTGCCAAGTGTAGCTATCGTTTAGTTGTTATATCAGTTGACCATAAAGAAATCAACTTTGCGAAAGTTGAAACGTTTTATGGAAGGATGTCAGACGTATTCAAAACAACACCACCAGATCTGCAAAAACCAACACTAAATGGAGTTGTTTTGACTAAGAGTCACTTCCTACCAGACAATATTTCAACTTTCTCAGAATTGATTTCTTTGTTATTGACTGATATTACCACTAGATGATAATTATGCCTGACAGTGTTGGCAATTACTTAATTTAGACAGTATGTCTAGTTCCTGTATTGCCAACAATTCAATGCAAACCAATGTAAGAAAAAATAGACATAATACTTAATCCGGCAGTTTTGGTTTGCTTAGGTGTTTATTACCTGATATTGCACTGTAGACCCACAATACAACACAAGAATGCAATGAACAGCTGATCAAAGTCAAATCAAGGTACTGTGGCGACCCTAAACATGAAATATTACATGAAAACTGTTCCATCAAAACAAAAATGATTGACCTTTTTGTTTCCTACCCTTAAATACTACAAATAAATACTATTTACACTGATGTTCTCTGTAAAACAATTTCTATACAATGTCTAATTTACAAAGTGTTTGAGAAAATGGTAGAATTGAACCACACACATAGTGTCGTGACTCCGTTAGAAGTAATTGCTAAACAGCAAAACAGTTCATTCTGAGAGACTCTCAGAGCCTGACCTTAGCGCAAACAGCAGAAACCATGTTTCATCATTTACTTGGCATAGGACACAGGCGCTCCTTAGCTGGGTAGTCTGCTAAGTAGATCGATTTTTAAATCGATCTACTTAGCAGACTACCCAGCTAAGGAGCGCCTGTGGCATAGGAAGGGTCAAAGGTCACAGTCACCAGAGAATCCATCTATAATGACATCATGCGCGTTACTTGTTTGTTTGCATAATTACCACAGTAACTATTTTATTTCAGTATTTGCATCGTAACAGGACATTCTATCCTATCTCTGCAGTTTGTGTTGGCATTACGGTCAAGCTCAGAATCCTACTCTGGTTCAGATCCAAGAATTACATCACAGACAAAATCCTTAAATACAGACTGCAAGTATACACAAATTTATTAGATGAACTGGCATTATCTGGACACTAGGTTGACTATACATTACATACTGAAGAAATTTCTGGAATCAAGATGGGATCGTGTAATGTCGTAAATATGTGCAAATTGATGCCATATGGTTAAAGCAGTTGTACTCAATCCATGTTGCCTTATTTCTCAGTGGTACAAGGGTTTCATATTGAAAACAATGGACATGGTAATGCTGAAAGTCATTTCAATGCATGAATATTACAGCTTTTTGTATGTACAGAAATGTTGCAAATTCTTGGAACCTAGTTTATCCAAATTCTCTGATAATGCACTGC
>LD349230.1:123501-141268 GCA_001465055.1 Ptychodera flava | reverse complement strand
CCTACATGGCAATGATGTGTTATTAAAGCCATTGATTTCAATCTGAAGGGTGAATCTATTCCCAGAAAGAACTACGGAGACAGGTGTCTTACTCTTTCCTCTGAAATTATAAACCCACGTCATATGGGCAATATTACAGAGGGTCATTTTACTTACTGATGGAAATGTTCTCAAGCATTAAACTCTACATCACTATCAAGTTTGTTGTGTATATCTTCCAAGTATTGATACATAACTGAGGTTGTATCAGAACTGTACAAGATATGCCTGATTAAATGAACAGATTATTTTATTTTCAAGACTGGTTTTAAGGTGTTATCACATTCCTGTGAAGGCCTATACAAACTGCGATCTGTTAAGCTGTAAGAAATAGGATTAAACATTGATAATGTTTACCTAACTGACACTAAAAAGACTGGCAGGGACTGTACTCACAAGGAACATGGGAAAATATGCAAGTGGCATATGCTTGTGGATTTTAGTCTTCCCCTATCACCCCCCCCCCCTTCATATGAGAGGTAAAAATGTACTACACAGTGACAGAGTACACACACCGATGGGGAAGCCATACAACTATTCTTTGACTTCGTAACGCGCTTAAAACTTTACTATAATACAACCATTCTTCACTTTTTAAAAGTATGCAAGTATGACCTCAAATTCAGGTTTCGAGTACAGCTTTGTTGTTGTTTTCGCAGTGCATTTATAAAACAACGAAGCGATGCTCATAGATTGCATCCCCTGGGCTTCGGAGAGAAGTCGATTGGGTCACATTCGGGCTACTGTTGCTTGGTATTATAAATTATAGCAAGTGTGGTAGCAATTATGATAAAACAAATGAAAAAACTGCCGAAGGACGAGCAGAAACTTGTATATTGCCGTTACGGCTGGCTCGTCGCTAACCCTGTGCTGTACAAGAGCTGTTTGATCTACATCGGGTGTATGGAGCCCGTGGCCCCCGATAGTACTACGAGGTATGAAACTAGATCGCTTCGTTATGTACCTCCAAGATTTGACCGACGCTGACAAACATTTGGCAGTTTCAGTTTCAAAATATAATCACAATCGTATTCCATTTTCTTTTATTGAGGGCAGATACGATCTTATCATTACGTCGGCAGGCAAGGAGAACATAAAATTACTCGCAGAAACACATCCTCCATGCCATGTATTTGTTTTGATGAATACATTTGAATTATTCAGTGTGAGTGACGTACGCCGGTACTGAGTATATGCGCGTGTGTAAAATGATGTATCCATATGGATGAAGTAGACTAGAAATGTAGTGACAACTTACCTTTTTACTCTTCACAATTTTTGAAAAAAGCAGGTACACGTACCAAACATATATACCAATAAATCCGACGATTTTAAATGAACAAATTACAACGACAACGCTGCAGGTCACCCACTGGACACGTACACAGCGCGGCGTCACTTGCTCTGCTGAGCCGCCATGTTGGAGTCACCGCTCGACCAGCATCCGGGAATCCGGGACATCGTAATCTCTGACGTCACACAGCTTATTGAAAGATGATTGCGTTGTTGACACTGCTGAAGTTCATTGACTGTAAATAAATACTATACCACTACAGAAAAAAAGTATGCGGGCGCTTGCGGGCGCCAGTCTTTGAGTGGTCTGTCTTTGACTTCCGCACGATGGGCTTTGTTCCAAGGGAATAAGGTAGGCGTGTTCAAAAATTATGCTAATGTTCTTAGTTTTGGAAGTTTACGGAGAGGACTGATGAACTAGCCCTATTGATATCATGTAAAAAATAATTTTTTACATCCATGATGCTGTAAAGGTGAAAAAAATTAAATGAATAAACAAAAATACTAATTGTTGAGGAGCCAATTTTTTGGCCAGATGTAACCTTTATCAAAAAAGTGATTTAATTTTCAGTAATTTATTGACTCAAGATACATATGCTCTGTAGGCTTTACTTTTATGCAAGACAACCAGGAAGGAAGTTTGGTGAAAAAAAGTGTAATTTTATGCAAATGTATGCAAATTACCAGATCGCTGGTCTTCTTTTATTCACCTGTTCAGAACATTTCAGAAAACAGAAGAATATAATTCTGCTCTGGCTTGTTCAAATTATGTGAAATTTTCAAATATTTTGTATTCTTGCAATACTACGGGTATATACAACAAAATAGCAATTTTATTTAACAACAAATGACTTACAGTCTACAGAGGAATAAGAATCATTTTCAATTTGGTTTATCTTGATGATGTTTTAGTTGTTCAGACTGTAAAATGATGTTGCAAATTCAGTAATGTTTGCGATTGATGGGGTAAATTTAGGAACAAAGTACCAAACCTAGTAATTACTCAATATACATCTGTATCTGTTTTGCAACTCTTTACTGAGAGCCACTCTGTATTGGTAAATTTCATGTACAGTCAAACCTATGTACAGTGGTCACTTAAATAATTAACAGCCCAAGAAAAAGTGACCACTATATGGAGGTGGCCTTTCTATAGGTGTGTGAGGCATTTAATACTTTTGGGGAAGGGTGAGCCGAGTGGTGCATTAAGGCAAAGGTATATAGAAATAATATAAACAACATTATACATCCTTTTAAAAATCATGTATACATGCATTTAATTTCTGAAACAATTGTAATGAAAATATAAAATCAATGGAAATAGACTATATTTCTTGCTAACAATTTTTTGACAGAGATTGAGTCAGATATGTTGACCATTATACACAGGTTTTATACCAACTTTGGAGCAATTACATGTGGCCACTAATCATGAGGAGGCCGTTCTAAATAGGGCCTTAAAATGTTACTGGGTTCATAGTCACAAAGTGACCATTATAAAGAGGTGACCTTCCTGCAACGGTGAAAACTACGACAGGTTTGACTGCATTCTCCATCACTCCAGTCTGTCAGTGAATGATTGTCCAAGTGCATTGAACGTATCAAGTTTTAACAACAGAATCGACAGGGTAATGATTGAAGGAGATTTTCACTAAAATGACTTGTTCACACAAAAATGTCAACACAACCACACCTCAGAGTCCCTAACCCTTTGAGCGCCAAAGTCAATTTTTATCACCTTCATAAAATGTACCCCAGTCAATTTTTTTCAGATTTTTGCCAAAATTTTGATAAAAAACTGTAGCAAATTAAATTTTATGTCAATTTGGTCCAAAATTATCAAAAAATTACAGAAAACTTCATAAAAGTTGGCAAAATGTTGCACTGAAATTTTGGTGGGCAAAAATTACAGCACTCAAAGGGTTTATTGAAAGTGAAACAATTGCAAGAACAATAACCATGATGCACTCCCTGCACATATGGCATTCTTCCGATATACCTGTACTTACACTTTGGTGAGATTTTTATGGTAAGGCATTCATTCACCACCATGGTTTGAACCAATCCCTTTGTTTTCTATGGAAAAGTCAGACCTCTAGAGAGGACAATTGAGGTGAAAGGGTTAATACCACTCTTGGAGAAAAATTAGACAGGAAACAAAACATGCAAATTTCAAAATGCAGATTGTCTATGCACAATATTTTTGGAAAGATATCTTGAATGGCGGAATTTTTTCCCATTAATTCTTGAGCTACATGAAAGTACAGTGTTGCAAAGTGTTATGGGTACAAAATGTCTTGATCTGTCTGTTGCTTCCCTTCAATGGTGTTTGTGGAGTCAACTTTTATTACAGAATGTCATTTCTTGGGTGTACCAGTAACCTGCAAGCTTGTTAATCCTTTCACCACCATGGTTTGTCTTGAACACATTGTTATCAATGGTGTATGGACCTGTTTACAGGGAACTGAGGGTGAACATCTTAAAGGGGACATTTTTTTTAATAACCTACACACATATGGGTCTCTTTTGTCTACATGAGTTTGTATCTAAAATCCACTTTGCAAGTCTTTCTTTCCCATTGAATCTTAGATTCATTGAATAATGTGCTTTCTCTGTAATATATCTCATCATGATGTGCCCCTTTAACCCTTTCATCAGCATACATGTAGTTCCACCAAAACCTCGGCAAGACCTATGCACAGGGAAATAGGGCAGTCTTAGAGCCTTGCCTTGGAGTTTTCATCATAAACAAAATGAATAGTCTTTAACTGTCAACGAGTACAAAACTTAATCTTGTAATACACTTAAATTGAAATAAATGCACCACACGCTTTGGTTGTAGAAGTTAAGCATAAGTTTAATTTTCAAATTCATCTTTTCATTCATTCAAAGAAATAGCAAAGGTGTAATACATGTGCCCTAGCCACTATAAGCTTAAACTTCTTTACCTTTTACAGAATATTGATTACTACTGTTTAGTTGGTCCACCATAGAAAAGTATTAATGAGATAAAATAATTTCCACCCTTTGTGGAAATTTTTCTGAAGAAAGTATCCTCTTTGATAGGATTTAAGACTGGAATACTATGTACAACTTACTACTAAATTACTGCATTTCACCTTAAAATGGCTGTAAATGAAGTTGTCTTGTGATGAATGAAAAAGTCCTCCTTCATACATTCCCACGTACCAGTTTGTTATTATTTGGCTATATCAGCCGTTTTTCTCAGAGTTGGAAAATTTCTCAGGCAAGATCATTTAAAAAGAAAATTACCTTTGGTGAAAAAAAATTCTTATTACTAAATTATGCTGGCATTATGAGGATTTTAAAGCAAGGTGAACTTAATTTCAATTTATTATTAAGTTTAAACCAATGAATTTTACTACTTTTATTCGCTGAACTGATTTTAAAGGTATACAGTCACCTGTAATCTGAGTATGCCCATATATGGTCAAAGGGGCGTTCCTTGGTATTCAAAATGCCCATGTGAGGGCGCTGTTTTTAAAAAGCGGCCACCCGCTTAAAATCTGTGATTGGTTAGATTTTCTCTTTCCATGGTAACTGTGGCAAAATTGGAACAGGTGACAGTATACCTTTAAAAGTTGATATTGTTTGAAAGTTGTAGTTGAATAGCCTGCTGTTCATTGGAGAAGAAAAACAAATCATAAATTGTTGCAAGTGAACTTCTACTAGGTCTGTGTCAGTTTTCTTCAATTGCGTTCCCTATGCTGTTTGCCCTCATAGAAGAATCATTGGTATAAGAAAATATGAACATATCAAAGGACAGTCTGTAGGTACATATGGCAGAGCGAAAGGTTATGTCTTCATGAATCATGATCACTGAGACTAAACTGAATGCAAAGACAATCGGTCATCGTGACAACTGTGACAATTGCTTGACAATGTGTGACTTGTCACTCTTTCATGATTGATATTGCAACAACCCCTTTTCCTTTTAAGAAATTACGCTCTTGATTCTGGCAGATGCTGTTCTTTGTTTTCTTTGAAACTAGCATCATCGTCGTCAATGTAGAGTGGATTATCAACTGACATGGGATCTTTGTAAGGCTGAAATGAAGAAGAAAAGAGACATAGATGATTTGTAAAGTCCTTTAATATGACTATCATAAATTAATGCAAAATTGAGCATAAGATGATTGCAATGTGTCACATATTTCAACATGCAATTTTGAAGGCTGGACCAATATGTAAACAATGGGAAGCAATATTTCCAGTACTTACAAATATCTAATACGGACTGAAATAGAAATTTCAAACTTTTGGAAAAAGTTCCCGTTTCAAAGTAGAAAGACTCCGATACAGCTAACTATAAATACTCTAACGTCACAATTTTTGGCATTTACAAGATTAACGATTGTTTACATTCCAGAAAATATTGTTCAAGGTTTATTGTTGCCAAGGAATAGGTAATTCAAATGGTTACACTTACACTGAACATGCCTGAATCAGTCACATCATCAGTAAACTGTGAAAAAGAAAAACAAGAGGACTGCGTCAGAGGTTTAATAGAAATGTTCTATTCACTCTACAAAAAAAATGCAAAAACTATTGACTTTATAACATCCAAAAAGGATGAATTTCGAGCAGCTTTGGATATCTCAAAAGCAGAGGTTTCAGTGAAGCATGTCCTCAGTTGCAAGTTTCAATTTTCCAGTTAAAACTTGAACATCAATGCCAGTGAATGTTTAGTTTATTTTGCGGGCAAATAGTTTACTTTAAATGAAATTTATTTCTTAAAGTAGGATGCAAAAGATTTAAATTTAAGAAATCTGTGATATCACAGGCAGTGTGCTTTCCATGAGTCATAAGGTTGAGAGACTGAGAACAAGGAAGCTGTAATGAGAAGTTGAACAACTTCGGACATGTTTTCATGGCATTGCAATTTGCAATGATAATTAAATTAAACTGGAAAGGTTTGTGCAGATCTACAGCCAGTAATTTGAACAATTTTGAAAATGAATGGGGATCACTTCGTGGTAGTATAAGAACAAATTCTAACACAATGTAGTAAAACTGCTTTACCAAACACACTGTGAACACACGGAAAAGCAAGGAAAGGTTAATATATAGTTATTCATAGTTTTGCTGGAAGGTTCCAGCCACTAAAGGTAGTCAAGGAGTTAATAGTACATTGGAAAAGTGTGAGAAAAGACTTGAATGTAGAACAGATCTGAGAGAAGGAAATCAGTGCAGAAGGAGAGATAGGTCAGACAATTCTAGAGGGAGTTTTGTATTGGAACTCACATCAGCATCATCCATGTGATAAGTAAATGCTGGATTGTCCATGGTAGTGCTATGAACCCCATCAGTGAACAAGTATGAGGTGCCATTCCTAGATGTTGATGTGTAATAAAGTCAGGTCATAGGTCAATTGGTTGCCAAGGAGACAGAGTCAGCCATACACTGACTGGCAAGTAAGATCTACGCAAAGACTTGAATTTGTCGGTTCACAAAGTCAATAAATTGTAACGATTTCCACTAATAATTTTGAAGTTTAAACACTTTGTGGTTTTTAATCAAATCATAATAATGCAGAGTCTCTGCCTGGATCTTAAATGCTAAGGTAGGGCATCACTGGCTCTGTCATTTGAAAGCCTTTTAACATAATTCTTACATTTGTGGATGCCAAGCTATAGCTACCCATGTCGAGATGGTCACCCAATTCATCCATAGAATATGACACTGGCGAGTCATTGTAAGGTCTGTGCAAGGCAATGTAGAGACAGGTCTGGTTGAATTTCTGATTTCAAGTCAGCGTCAATTCAGACAAACTGGTATTTCACATTTTTATTTATTCCCTAGAGTACTGCTAAAGTTCATGTATAGATCAATCACAAGTGCAACAGGTACATGCTATAACTGTCAACATTCTTCAGTACATTACGGCCATCGCTCTTTTCTTTTGCATTTGTATCTCAGTCACTTCAAGTATATTGTACATTCTTAGAGCAGAACTTTCTTTTTGTAACAAATTTTAAACATGCTTTTTCACACAATTTTCAACACGATTTGAGAATCTAAAAAGATTGATGTTGCCTACAAAACTTGGTGAACAGAATTTCTTTCATTTACAAGCTCATGTACAAACTCATACTCACTTGAAAGACCTGTTCCTCTTATAGTAAACATAAGCAGCAATGATGGCAAAGATGAGGGCAATCGCACCCAATATTACCAGCAGAATCCATCCAAGAGCTGCATCAGGCAGAGAAAAAAGAGATTAGTCGTTGGCATTTTGCAAACATGATGCAGTAATGAAAATTTTTTGCCTTTCATTTTTTGCTTAATGACCACTTTGACATGAGATAACCACAAGTCATTTACATGTAATTCAAACCGCAAAATATGTTTTTAGCATTTAATTGGTATAAAGAGGAGGCAGCTTGATCACACATAGAGTCTATCAGTACATGTAGAATCTAATAGTATATTGCTTCTCTGATGTATTGTAAATCAGCTGTTTTGGGGAAAATAACGATTACCAATTTTTTACACAGTCACCCCAAAAACAGGAGGACTTCGTGTCATACTGAAGGCAGTTAGTACTCAAATTTGTCAATGATTGATTACTTGACAATGTAGTATGGTCAAGGGAAACATATTCTTCAATAGCTATACCAAATGCTAAATTGTACTTTCAGGCAGGCATCAACATATTGCACTTTTGAACTTTCGTTTAGAGGAAGGGGAGGGGGCTTTTGATGTAAATGAAGGAATTTTGTTTCATGAACTTAAGTGACAATCTGGGACAGTCACTAAAGAAATTAGAAAATCAACATTTTGTTCACAGAGCTTAACTCCAAGGTGATCAACAAGACTGTGGTATACTTGATAGCTGACATATGATGAAATTCGTAACACTCATTTTACAGATATTGCTTTGTTTTGGTCATTGCAAATTGGTGTACAATCAGTGAAATCTGCTTATTATTGACAGCCCTGGACCAGATAGTAGTGGTGTTCTGATAACAGACATGTCTATTATAACCACAGATTACACTGTACGTGTCACGGTTGAGTTAAATACAGTTTTAATGTCACAACTTTGCATTCATGACCTTTGAATTTATCATTTGACATTTAATGACCTTGCCATATTGGAGATGTGGATGTAGGGAACACTTTTTGTCACAATAAACTTGCTCGTGTGTAACGTTTTACTACTTGGTATCAGGGCAAGATTCCTCCAAGACTTTCTTGAGGAAGGTCGAAGCATACATTTTCCCAACAACTGAGATTATTCCATTGAGAAACATAAATTTACAAACCTTCACTTTCATCTGGTTCTGTTCCTGTCAAGCCCTCTGAAATGCAACAGAGAAAAAAAATCATCTTTGTGAAAGACTGTAATGATGCAAAGCTTCAGTATATTATTCGTAATTTTTAACTATGAAAATTACCATGTGAAAGTTATCACATGGTTACATTGGTAATATACTGGGAAACCCTTTCTGATCGCTCACTCACAAACAAACTAACAAACACACACACTATTGGTTGGTTTAGGTATGTTCATACCACAGGTGCCTCTAAGGAGGTCCTCATCATAGCAGTCAGAGGGACAGTCAACTTCACCGTCATTGACAAGTTCTTGACCGATACAGATACGATCGGCTGGACAGTAGAATTGATTTTCACCACACGGTCCTCCAGGTATCAATGCAGAACCTGTAACGTTACAGTCTCCGAGTTAATAATGTTGCAGTACACCATGCAAAGTAATATGAATTTTCAACCTAGAGTCAGTGAATGCTACCACTAATGGCACATTAGTGTCAAATGCTACTATAATTATAAAATAACACCTGGTACAGATAATTAAATAAAACAATATGATCATAGTATTAGCATGAAAATGACAAGATCATTACATAAAATATAAAATATAAAGGCCAATATTAGTTAAAATTGTTACAAGTTCAACTATTTTGTCATCATGCACTGTTCATCATTAAAAACAATTTTGTTTTAGGTAAAGCTCCTGTCATTTTTTTTCACATATAACACTGAGCCTTGTTTTAGTTCCTAAAAGCCTTAACAAGTAGTTGTGCTGTTCAGTGATATGAACAAAAATAAAGCTGCTGCAAAATTAACATGAATTATTCAAATGTGGTTCTACATGTATGTGAAGTTGGAATACAGTAACTTTAAAGTCGTTTTTCTGTGAGTTGCATTACAATTTTTCTGATAGACATGTATCTGACAGTCAAAGCAAACAACATCACCTGGATCAAGGCAACCATGTGTGAAAGTGACATCATCGATGGCAATGTCTGAACCATCGTCAGATCCAACAGCGGCTTCAAAGACGATGCTGTAGTTATACGGATTGCTAACGACAATACTGGCGTAATTCCACTGGTCACCATAATCCCCGGATCTTGCCAACATGAATAACGTTTGATGATGTTCTGTGTCAGACTGAGTGTACATCTGTGCGGGAAAACAAGAATTTTGCAAATGTTGGTTGATAACAGTGTACTCGCTAACTTTCAGTTTCATCACCTGTAATGTTTGATCTATTTCCTAGTATTTTTGTTGCATTTGTGAAATAGAGTTTCCTGTTCTCAAAACTTTATAAAAATAGCTGATATTCAAATCGTCAGTGCGGCCTGTATGTGTGTAATGTAAAATGTTCTTCTTGAAAACTGAATTTTAGCCCAGATGACAATTTATTTACCAACAAAAACATTGAATACTGTATACAATGCCTGTATTTGTGGGCTAATATTTCAGATTTCAACGCACTCTGGCAGATGAACAAGAATGTGTACTTGTTTCATGGGACAAACGTAATGAAACCATTATTGAAAATTATAGTTACACCAAAGTTATCATAAGCAAATTCTTTGTCTTTACATCAACTCAAAATACCAAAAGGCAGGCAATTAAGCAGTAAAAAACACACACAATTTAATTTAATACTAAATCAATTTGTCTTTGTTGTACAGTAGTTTTCTCACACAAGATGTATATTCCTGTAACTATATGCTTCTTACGGATTGTTTTAATACATCAACACATAGTTCGATGGTTATAATATGATTGCTGTAAGAACTGAATTAGTTCTATGTAAACAGTACTTTGACCTGAATAAGTATTAAACAGATAATCAAGCAAGGTAACTACTAACTGACCTTAAGTGTCCCCATACCATCAGTACCATACATATGGAACCAGAATCTAACCATACAGACACCAGTGCTGGCTGGGAATATGATATCAGTGGAAACTCTGGCTGTATCTCCAACAGTCCTTGGATAAGAACTGTCAATGTACAGGAACATTCCTGAAAACAAGAGAAGCATTGACATCCTTTGAACTTTGACCCCCTGGGGTTGAGAACCAAATATCATGAAATCTCCACAAGTATTACGGAAAATGGAGATGAACTGATTTCCACACTGCATTTATGGACCACCTTTAGAGAGAAGCATATATTTAGCATGGCGGTACAACATGAGTAACATTTTCTCTTCACTAATGGAAGGTCCAACTACCATACTGCAAGCATTAGGGTTGAATAAACTGTGGTTGGTGGTACATGTAGGTGGAACCCTTTCTCAGCCAGATTTTGGTACATTCTCATTATTTTTTATAAGATGGCAGGATCTACACCTCGGGCATGGGGGTGCAAGGGTATGAATTCGATAATCAGTCTTACCATCTGTGTTTGGGGTGTGATCTTGCTTTGGACCAGTGTAGAACTTGGGAGTGGTGCTGGCCAGTGTCCAGTCAAAGTCATCTGTGGTTAGCTGAATCCATCCACAGAACTCAAGGGATGTGTCAAATGTACAGTCACCTTGATGAAGTACTGTGTCACATTGTAGGAGATTAAAAAATGAGTAGTTAGGGCTGACATATTCTAGCTTCCCACTTGTATTGGATCTATGTGCTGTACATTATATACTTGGCAAATTTACAAAGCTCAAAATTTGAGCCTTGTAAATTGGCCATGCATATCATTTATAGGTATCTTGTATGTTAACTCATACGTTATGGCCAACAGAATCTAATATGATCTCTGTACTAAAAGCCAGGAAGTGGTAAAAGTTCTTGTCTAATAGCTAAGCTGTTTCTGGTTCAATAGTATGAAAGGCTTATTTACAGTTTTCAAAATGTGTTTCTGTGCTAGGTTACACAGCAAGAAAGCTGGCCATAGGGTCATGAATAATTAATCCAGTAACTTCAGTATTGAAACACAAAAACGTAAACTAAGAGATACGTACAGCATCCTTGTTCATCAGATTGGTCCACACAGTCATAGGCCATGTCACAGTGACGGTAGGCTGGAATACACTGACCATTCTGACACTTGAACTCTCTGTCGGGGTCACATGGAACATTGTGATTGGCTGCAAAGGAAAACAGATGATGTCAATGTATATGCACCGCAACTCTACAGTTTGCACTTCGAAAGTGAAAGACTTTTGCGGAAACTTTTCTCAATGAAGATTTCAACCATATTCCTACCAAATTAAAGCCCCAACAGCTGCTAAATTTATGCATTATTTTCATGATTTTATTTTCAAACCAAAGTTGGTTCGTTTAAATCTACTTACTTAAGGACGTGTATTGAAGTATCACTGCTCGCTGATTTGGACCATGCCTACATGTGTTAACAGGCTTAATAATAAACGGGTGCTGCACCCATAAAATGGCGCCCCCGCGGGAAAATACAAAAAACAGTATTTCCTGCACATACACATCATGATCATACCAGAAACAAGCATGATGCTATTTACCTGAATGCACAACACACGATGGCCAACATTTTGTTGTTGTAATCTTTATTTTCTCTGTCATATGATTAGTTTTTGAAAATGGTCGGAAATCTAAAATGATGTTAAAACCTTTGAATGTACATGCCACTTTTGACACTCGTGGCAGGATTATACACTTTTTTCAGTCTCCAATAGGTATTATTCAAAGAAAATTCTTGGAAAACTAAGGATATTTTGAGATCAGTTCAGTAAACATTCACAGCTATTGGGGCTTTAATCTCTTTCTACCAGGCTCCATAGACAAACCATAGAAATGACTACAACTTAGGAGAAAGAGGATTAAGAATCAGGGTTCAGTTTAGTACTTGAAAAACAAATTACCCAACATTTACCAATATTTACTGCCATCCCTGTGTTACCCTGCTCTATGTGGAAAAATAAAAATTTCGACTTCCTAAAAGCAAAGATGGTAAAAACTTTTCTTACTCCAAAAGCTTTAAAATGAGCCCACACAAGTGGTAGATTGGAAAATAAATATAAAACTTTGGGAGTACAAACATCTGTCCCTGTGGTGCATTCTACCTTTACTTAACAACTACATGCATTATGTCAATGTGAAGTCTATGTTACATTGCAATGACATGCATAAAGATTGCAACTGGATTCACTATGCTGTGGATGTTTTAATATTCAAACAATACCTCAAAGGATTCATCTCTAGTCTACTCTTGCATACAAATGTTAAAAAAATATGATCTTGACATCTACCTTCCCTCTTCCCCTCTTTTTCTGAACAATTTAGAGCCATGATGACATAAATGTATGTTGTAGTACAATGCTGTATTATATTGTATCATGCAAAAAAGGAACAGCAAAATTTGCATGTAGCAACTGGCATTGATAACTGCAGTAGGTCTTGTAAGACAATTAACACTCACCAACTTCACATTTGTCAAAGTGTATGTCATCAAGGGCTATGTCTCCAGCAAACAAAACACCTCGAGTAGCTTCGAATATTATGATGAAGTTCACCTGGTGGCCCAGACTGATCTCTCCATACAACCAATCATCGCCTTGTTCGCCGTTCCTCTCCCACAACTTTGTGGACTGACCAGTAGTGGCCGACTTCAAGAAGACACGCAGGTCTCCTATGGATGAGCCTCGCATGTGATACCAGAATCCGAGGGTACACTGAGAGCTTGATTCGACATAAGGTAACGTCTGCAAGTGGGCTTTCTTCCCATTGCCAGTCAAATCTTCCATGGTTAAGGCATTAACGTATACGTAATAGCCTTTGAAAGTAACAAGAGCAATCAGAGGTCAGACAAGTGTCTTTATTATATTTGACATTAACAGCCCTTTTCATCTAAATAGTACAAAAGCACTATCATTTCCATGAGACTGTCTGATGAGAGAAGTGGTGAGTGTAAAAGTCTGCATGTGGTAACAGTGAGTAAACTCTAAAGGCCAATACCTGGTCAAACGATGAAAGTTCTGAGTATAATTATATTATAGACTATTATCCTCATGGAGTGCAATCTCTTTTTTGACTTACCAATGAACAACACAGCACTTGTAGACTGACAAAAATTAACACATTAACTAATACCAATACAAAGTTCACCTGCAAAAATTTTGAGAAATTACATAAAAGGGTAACCCCAGAGAATTTTCTAACATTTATTTGAAATTAAAAAAAGAATGTTGACCGACATCTGGCTATTTCACTGTTGTTCTCCATTTTTACATTATTTGGATAAAAAAGTTGTTAGTGGTCTTTAGAAATCATATCCGCTGATTGTGGAATGTCTTTTTTCATGTTTTCATTACAAATAGTGATGCTGTTCACAAATTGATATATCTTATAATGATTACGGTTTCCTCTTATGGTGCACAGTGAACACAAGCAAAAGCTTACTATTGAAGTCAGGTTGAATGATAGATATTACTTTTAACGAAAAGTGATTTATGACTGAAACTGACCATATATTGTTCCTGTTGTTTTGTCAACTTCCGGTCCTGTGTTTGGTGTGACGGTCGCTCCCTGCCCTAATTCCCAGTCAAACTCTGATGAAGTACCAGCGTCATGCCAACCGCACATATCAGGTCCTTCAAACGTACATGATGTGCCTGTTTGCATACAAAATTACGATCGAAGCAATGTCAGTTCCAAACTTAAAGTACAAGAATCAATAATATTTTTAGGTACAGTTAACAGTTTACGACATTATTGATGAGCATCGAACAAATTTTAGTCAAAATAGCTGTGCGGGCATGGATATTTTTTAGATCTACATGTAGCATGAAGCGTCTACCTTGACGATGAAGGGCTTATCCATACCTATGGAAACCGGTCCGTACATCATTCACACGGCCCACACACTCCACAGATGTTCCGTCTCAAATCAATGCACTGATTTGTACTCACATCAAGGCATGTAATAACCCACAGTATCACATAGCACAGCAATTGTACAGGAAAGCATAACTTGTCACACAGTGTTGTTCCCCTTCAATCTGCCAATGTCTATATATTGTATGCTCACTGAACTTAGCCCTTACCACAATGCCTTTCATCGGTATTGTCATCACAATCTTGGATGAAGTCACAAAGTTCGTATGTCGTGAAGCAATCGACACCATTGTCGCAAGCGTAGAGCTGTCTCTCCATGTCGCACCAGCCGAGCAAGTCGTCATCTCCCTTTCCAGGAATGGAACCTCCCAAGAGACAGGTGTCAGTAAAAGACACATCATCGATGGAGATGTCACCCTTGTGACCGTCACCACGCACTCCTTCAACAACAATCTGGTGATGGAGATTGTCAAAACAAAATAAATAATACAGCAGAGATTTCACATCACTGTTTACCATGTCATACATGTACATCACTTTTCCTTCTTAAATACACTCAAAATATATCGATAACTAAGATATGAATGCTGCGGACTCATTTAATCATTGCTAAGAAATATTGTCAGTGTGTTTTGTGTGTGCCTGTCTGTTTACTTATACAAGAACATTGTCTGGCACCCTCTGTTTGGTAATAGTGATATAATGTTTGTCTCAACCAAGACTAGAGCCCTTCTGTGTTTTTCTGTCTATAGTAGTTAGTAAGTGATAGATATGTCTTATGCTAACACAACAAAGACTTTATACGCCTGACAGGGCCATGCTAGCAAGGTATGGGACTCTTATCATACATTACAGCACAAATATTACTTTCTGTGACACTTTTCAGGTACTTACTTCAAAATCTTGGCCACCAGTTTCAACCTGGACATAGATAGGAATCCAGGAGTTGGCTATTTGATTACTTCTACTGGCAAGTAGTATTAGGCCATTGTCTCCATCCTGATATGATGTTCTGGCATATATGTTGAGGGTGCCGACGTCTTCTCCGTACATGTGTACCCACACACGGAACTGACGGATGACACAAACATTTCGGTGACTACAGTGCTTATGGAAGTTGATGTTTTTAACTCTTAACATTAAGGTAGAATGTGCCTCAGGGACACATGTTGTGACTCAACTTTTACAATTCATTTCTGATCTATCACTTGTGGGGGATCAGTTTAATGTTGGAGTGAGACCAATTTTCACCCTTTTTGTCTTTCGAAAATTGAAAATTTCATTTTTCCTCATAGTGTTAGCAGAGGGGTGTTGACCATTTTGAATTTCAAATATCGATAAATGTCGGGTAATATGTTTCTCTAGTGCCAAACTTTGCAGGATGACCTCTGATTTTTATTCTTGATTTGGCAAGAGAATGGTTGAAAGTTTAATTGAGGAAAGTTTGAGTGAAAGTTTAAGTTTTTCACTGTCGAGGTGCATACTACTGTACAAATTTTTATACAGATTTCATACATTTTCATCTCAAAGATGAACTATCATCATAGAGACACTCTAAATTCCTTGATAGAATTTCATAGTTTCTCACATAAATATCTGTCTTCAATTTTTTTTTGGAAGGGGCATACCGGTAATTTGCTCAATTGGATTTCACTAATGCTATCAATTACAGAAGTTCTGAAGACTTACAACACAGTCTCTGCTTATTCCAAGGAAGGAAGGACTTCCCAATCTCGCCCTGTCACCAGGCACCCTCGGTGCAGATGTTTCGATATACATGTAGTGACCTGAGAAAGACATTAAAGAACACCTTTAGATAGGAGATGCAGGAGGGGGTTAATTGTGGTCAGATGGTGTTCTCCTTTGGGATAGTATGTAAAATATTTATATCTATGTATGTATTATAGGGTTGTTTTATGGGTTTTTTCATGACATTGACTCACCATTAGCATCTCTTAAAGTGTGATCACTGGCAGGCCCTGTGCTATCAGAGTAGGAATGTCCTGTCTGTTGCCGCCATTCAAAGTCATCATCATGTTCTTGGTGCCAAGTGCACAGATCCACCTCGAAGTCACACCTGCCAGGGTAGTTTTCTAAAAGACAGAAGGACACAGATTATTGACAGAGCTAAAACTGGAGTAAAATTGTGTAAGGCTACTTACACTAAGTGACTCATGGTGAACACTGTACTCCCTTGCTGGCTAAAACACAGCCTCTTGGCAGAAGTGAGCACCTAAATAAAGTGGATACACAGGTATTAGGCATTTTGTCCCTCCCTGATTTGACTATTTAAAATACATTATTTGTTCACTGTCAGTGACTCACTCATTTTTTTTGGTGCCATTATTGCAATCATTATACATTAAATATGTTGCTAGATTTTTGGATTAGATTAGAACAGGGGTTTAATAGTCGCGCCAGCGGCTTACTGACTACGCATGCGCAGATTCATAATATACTATGCGAGTAACCGGATGTGTACCCTACCTTCATGGGCGCCGCCATGTTTTTTTGAGTACTCGCAAATCGTGCAAATTATTATTTTATAACATGCCATTATCTATATATCTCTTTTATTAGCCAGTAAGTGTTATTATCCACCTAGTCGCTGGTACAAAAGATTGTTAATATCACGCATAAAAATAGAAAAAGGGAGAAAACTGCCGTGCATATGAACGGGGGGCCATGCGCAAAGAATGCTGGAATTGAATTTTAGAAAAGCGCCCCTGTGTCAATAACTAGATTCAAAAATTGCCAGTTTTTAGACGGAACGCTATAGTTTTCAGCTTGCAAGTGGAAGGTGGGCAGTGAGGTTACCATTGCAATGATAATGATAGCATAATACGTCCCTTGTTTAACACAATAGGCTGTTAACATGGTATAAATTGCCAATTTTTGTCCAACATTTTTACACAATACAGAAAATCTATACCTGCACTGCTGCAGGGTTTGACGTTGTGTACGTACATGAACTGCTTTCATCAGAGGGAAACTGGACATAGTTGTCATACAAACGTATAGCAAGTAACAATTAATTCTATTTTATCATGAATCAATACAAATAACATCACCAATCTTAACCCCTGGCGCGACACCAAGGGCTGAGCCCTCTATAATATTAAGGTACTGGTACATGTATGTTATTGGTGCTCAGAGAGGCAGTAATTGTAAACATCTCTGTAACGTATGACATGAGAACAGAATACGACCTACCACAATGTTCCTCATCCGAGTTATCTCCACAATCATTGTTGTAATCACACACCAAAGTCTTGCTGATGCAAAATGTGTTGGTGCAGCGGAACTGGTCATCGGTACATGGTTCTCCTGTTATCAC